>LPNX010285967.1:3614-29575 GCA_001517045.1 Pseudotsuga menziesii | reverse complement strand
TACAGAAATGTTGTGCTTTTTCAAGAGAAGAGCCATTTCATCAAGTTGTCTTCTCATACAGGAGCTTTCTGAATGGAAGCCCCTTCCACAGTAAGAGCAAAGGACCTTGCCTTTTCCATTCTTCTTGCTTCTCTTCGAACCTGAAGGTTCTTTTGATTGCTCTTTCTTCACAGGGGACTCATCTCTTTGCTTCCCTTTGTCATTCACTACCTTATCTCCTCTTGCAACTAGAGCTAGATATTTGGGAGATCGAATGATCCCCATTTGGATCAATTTATCATTCTCAGAAATAAGAGATTGGATGAAAGCATTAAGAGTGGGCATCTTCCAATTTGGTGTAGTGAGCCTTACTGTTTGGAAGGTGGATACAAAGACTGAGTAGTCTGAATTGAGCTTTGTGAGAATAGCAAGGATGAGCCGATCTTCATCCTTCTCCACTTTGCATTGCTTCAACAGATATATCAGGTTCTTGAACTTGGTGAAGAATGCATTTAGAGATTCGAAATTGGATGGATTGAGAGTAATCAGATCATTTTCTAGCTGATGGATCCTCATCTCATCATGCTTATCAAATAGGGAGGCAAGCTTGTCCCAAACCAGCTTGGGAGTCTTCAATTCTAGAATGTGGAACCAAAGATCTTTAGAGACTGAGAAGAGCAAGTGTCCATGGGCTTCATCAAGCCTGTTCATGTACTTAGCTTTGTCTTTATTTGAATCTGGCTCTTCCTCTGCTTCTTCTATGAGTCTGAAGAGCCCTTTGGTGCGGAGCATTACCACCATGTCTGTTTTCCACTGGTGATAGTTGAAGGGAGTGAGAAGCTCTATTTGATGAGCCATTTCGAATGTAATAGGAAGAACTGAGCTGCTGTAGTGAATGCAGTGAGAAGAAAGGGCTGCTTGTAGCGAATGCTGTAAGAGAAGCTGATAACCTGTCACACAATCAAACATACAAAGTAAGGTCGACAGTCTGCACTTTTGGAATTTCCTTCACACCCAGCATAGTTGATCAAGCAAGCTTGATCAACAATTTCCTAACTTGGGATATTAAGTGGTAAATTCTCTGCTTCTGGCGCAGTATTGGAAGGAGAAATTTGCCAAAAAAATGATCCGGCTGGAGATCTGAGGAGGAGAGGAGTCTTGTCCACCGAGGCTCTGATACCATGTAAATTTGAGCACATAGATCTGTAGACAAATACACAACTCACAAAGTGGATCTCACAATTTACTCAGCAATTGAAGAATGAAACAGTGCAAAAAAGGCTTGCAGCTGTGAATGCTTTCATTAATCAAAAAAGTAATCCGATGATAATTACAATGAAGTAAAATGGCTTTAATAGCCACAAGCAATTCGAATCCACATGAGGAAGTTCAAATTGATTAGACTCTACTTGACTGTAGGTAACCAAGACCTTGTCTAAATCACTATTGGAGGACTCAGTAGTTAACTGACCTTGTCTAAACCATAACCGAAGTTCATCAGAGCTCTAAAACACAACTCAAGTGTTACATTTAGTGTTGACTAAGGTTAACTGATTGTGGTAGGTGAGAAATGCGCCCCACATGTGTGCAGTCAAGTAAACCTAGCGCTAACTGAATGTAGAGGACTAGAACTGAATGTAATTGACTCCTAACTTAGCTTGACTAGTCATTAATTGAAGTGAACTGACCTTGGTTGGTTTCGGCACTCCCAGTGGCTTCCTAAATTGTAGGGATTGGTCTAGGAGGCTCCTAAACTAATGCAATCAAGTGCAATAAGTGGCAGTGAGCCTCAATTAGTGTTCCCCACACTTTAGTAACTGAAACATGTGCCCCAATTAGGTCAAGTGGACCCAATGGTGTTAATGACTATAAATAGACTGGATGGACTCCCGATTTAGACATGACTTCGAATTTAGACATATGACCAAATTTGGACAAGGGAGGATTAATAATCCTAACAATAACGATATCAACACCCTTGTGGAATGTTGGAATAGATTTAAGACATTGATGTTTATCAAACTTATTCGAGTATCCTGGAATGTTCGAGAAATCCAATGGATCAAGAATCCCCATATCTTCTGCCTGAGATTGCTTGCTTTGAATGGACTTCTTTATCTTTTTTTCAATGGAGTCGCCTGCAAAGTTAGCCTTTACCAAAATTTTATGAAAGCAAAGCTTCCCTCTCGGTCTTGTTTTTGTAGAGCACTTTTGATTTTCTTTAGTGGGAGTTGCTAGAAGAGATCTGTCAAGTTAGACTAAACAAATCTTACTAAATACAGAAACAAGAACGTACCTGAGTAATGGAGGTGTCTTTAATTGGAGTTGTCAGGAAAACCTACAAGATTAGTTTACAAAGAAAAATATGATGATATCAAGCAAAGTCTTACCTCAAGGCATACCAAATGTCATTTTTTCCAAGGACCTGAATTCTACACTTAACCAACTTGGAAATTTGCTTGGCAACGATGCCAAAAATGTTACTAGACAAACTAGTAGGGCTAGTGCCCAGTAAGCAAATGCGGAAGTTGTGACCCAATGTCACCTCAATCACTCTTCCGTGCACTTCTTCGGAGAGTCTTGACCTCCAAGGGGAGAGCCCTTATCTGTATGCCTGTCAATAATTACACCAAACACCTTCCACAACTTCGTGTATAGATCAGTGCCTTTATGGAGTCAAGTACAGGATGAAGAGGACATGCTAAAGTTAAGTCAATTAGGTATTAGTCTACAAATGCATTGGTGACTGCCTTTGATAGTTGTTTATGTATTTTAGTCTGATATAAGATAACACCAGCAGTACAAATTAACCCATGTGATCATACATGCATCGGGTTGCTAACTGTATATGGTTCTAATTTCACCAATTTCTAAGTATCACTTAGGATTAGCATTCAATAACAAAACAGTAAGTGCATTTCATAAATAAATAGACCAAAGTAGAGTGTTGTAGCAGCGTATGACATTCATCTTTAGATATGAAACAACTATACTTCAACTTATGCTAGCACTGTGACATGTAAATAGTTGCCAACCCAATTAGATAATTTGTTCTAGCAGTGCTTAACATGGATATATTAGAATTAAGTTGCATGATCATTTCATAAATACAACAGCCTTCTGAAACTCATTTATATATATCCTTTATACATTAACAATAGCTACTTTAATGACCCAAAACAAAGCAAATCAGACCTTAATATTTGCACTTGTAAAGCTTAGATTTGTTAACTATTTGGATTCTTGGTGGCTATCCTGGCCCTGAAGAAAAAAAATGACCCCTCTCCTTGGGCAGATATCTGAAAGTGAGCTCGTACAAGTACAACGTTATACCATCTCAACTTTTTAAAAATAATATTAGATGTGGCAACAGCCATTTTTCTGTTTTGATGTGCTATGAACAAGAAAGCATTTAACAGGAATAGATTTTCTTGGTTGAGAGTAAATCTACAGGAGACTTAATGGAACATAATACGTAGGTCACCACAAGTGACAATAGAAACTATTTTGTTGAATTTTGTTGAACTTTGATCTTTTAATCTTGATTGTGGAATTATTGCGTATTGGAAATCAATGAATCATTCATACACATAAGCATTCACACACAATGCAATCTGTACTCTGGGGAAACCCTCTAAAACAATGAGGGAGGAAACCCAACAAATCTTCCTTAGTATAATGATAGATAGCAGAGAATGTCTTTAAGAATTGCAGATTACAGTCGGCACCCTTGGTGCAAGATAAGAGAGAATTCAAACACCCCCGGTGGTGATTTCTTAGCAAGAGAGAGGAGAGATAGATATAAGAACTCTGCAATATGTCCAACGCATTTCCAATTTGCTAATTGAGGTTTCATGCAAGAGATAGCAAATGCCTGCATGAAAGAAAGAGGTCTCATGCAGAAGGTACCGAATGCTTGCGTGGGGAATTTGCTTTACACCTTGATCATCTCAACCCTGCATAACAATTGTGCAATACCTTTTCATTATTGGCATACATCTTTGCTCTTTGACTTCAGGATGAACTCTCCTTCCAATTCAATGCTAGACCACTTAGTTAGGATGCTAACTCAAGTGTAGTCATGCAAGTTTCGTAATATAAGTGTCATCTTTAGTTTAACTTAAGTGTCACAACTTAAGCGTTGTCTTTTAGTTTAACTAAAGTGTCGTCGTGCAAAACACTTTTAGTAATTGGATCTTCTTTATTAACACTTAATTCTCTTAACTGAAATCATTCTTGATTGTATCACTGAAGTGATCAATTCGAGTTCTATTTAAATATCTTAAATATTCATTGTTAACATCACTAAAGTTTGACAATTCGAGTTCTCCTTAATTCATTGAAGTCTTAATCATGAGCAATTTGAATTCTTTCTAATCTCAATGCAACTTATCTTTATCTCTGATCTTATTTGCATGGTCCATATGTGCCAACCTTAATTTATCTATCATATCAAGTATACTAAGGAGATATTCCAATAATGTGATTGTATGTTTTACCATCGTTCCATGTGGTCATATGCTAAAGTAATTCACTCTAGAGGCGGCCAGTCTCTAGAGGTGACTTAATAGCTCATCCATGTCGAGTGACCATGGTTAGTAATACATCACACATGATTCATGCTTTGACATGAAAGCATCACCTCTACACATGAGGTACCACCTCAACACATGAGGATCCGACTTGACACACAAGTCCTTAGTCTTGTCCAACAAGACTGTACAACATCATCACTTTGACATATCAAAGTACATTCCTCAACACATGAGGCCTATCCTTTGCACCTAAGTCACAGGATTCGGCGAATTTGAACCTTGAGGTTCGAAATTCGCCGAATTTCAAAGGAAAAAAAAATTCGAATTAAATTCGCCGAATTTTAAAAATGAATTTTTTCGAATTCGAATTTCATTTGAATTTTATCGAATTCGAATTTAAAGGCGAATTTAATAAAAAATCGAAAAAAAATCGAAAAAAAATTAAAAAAAAATCGAAAAAAAACCCAGGAATTTTAGTTTTATTGTTTATTTTTTAAACTATTTAAGCATGCTGCATAATATATTTCATTTTATAAGTTAAAATTTATTTCAATAGCATATTTTATTAACAATTTTATTATATATATATTTATATATTTATATATATATTCGAATTTCAAGACGAATCTCAAACGAACCTCATCCAAAAATTCGAATTCGAACCGAATCAAATGGTTCTCAAATTCGAACCATGTGACTTAGCTTTGCACATAAGGCTGCTTAGTCATCCTTGAGTCCAACTCAAGAATCTACTCCAAGTTTCCTGAGTCCAACTTAGGTTCCCTAAGGCACTACCTCAACACATGAGGCCCAATCCTGGCTCACAAGATTGGCTTGGAGAATGACTCATGATGCTGTAACTTTAACATTTTGTTGTTTGTGAATGTAACTCTGCAACGGTGATACAAATAGTGCTTACCACTATTCTCACTTAGTAATTTAAACTGAATTAACGCTCACAGAAGATAAAAAAGGGTGGTACTTAATGATAGTCGATAATTGATATTCTTGACAACCTGTTGTGTTAAAATCAATGATCCAAGCCATTTATGATTTACCTTGAGTGAGATATGCCAGAAAACCTTGCATCCTGACAAGAGCTTTGCTATAGATATCACCAAAAACTTTTACTTTGGAGTCAAATTGTGAACAAGAATTCCTGTAAATTATTTGAGAAAATGATTGATTAAAATATTCCTTGCAGAAGATGTACTAGTGAAGTTAAAACTTATAAATACAGCAGATACGCACAATAGGAAGTGGCTTATGTTTTCTTAATAGAAACCTTCCAGCATGGGAATGGAATTTCAAATTTTCCAGGAAATATTCTAGAAGAGTTTGCTACATCTATGTTTGACAAGTGCTGGTTGTTCCTTTTTCTTGTTTTGGACTTCTATTTGCATGTTAAAAAATGAAACTGAAATCTGAACTTTACGAAAGACTTATCTAGAATGTGTTTCAAATTGGCTTGCTTCTTACTGCCCTGAATTTCGAAAGCTAAGATGTATTAGTGCAGTTAAAACTTATAAATACAGTAGATACGCACAATAGGAATTGGCTTATGTTTTCTTAATACATATCTTCCAGCATGGGAATGGAATTTTGAATTTTCCAGGAAATAGTCTAGAAGAGTCTGCTACATCAAAGTTTGACAGGTGCTGGTTGTTCCTTTTTCTTGTTTTGGACTTCTATTTGCATGTTAAAAAATGAAACTGAAATCTGAACTTTACGAAAGACTTATCTAGAATGTGTTTCAAATTGGCCTGCTTCTTACTGCCCTGAATTTCAAAAGCTAAGTTATAAATATTTTTGGATTTTAAATGTTTATAACACTATCTGCAAAGAGATGGACATGGCTATCAATTTAGGGGGCTGCCCTTTTTAGCCGTCTGCAACAGACTAAGAATACCCTTTCATATAAAAAAATTCTCCATATCAATCAAGAACTTGATGGGTTTATAGATCTCTGATTGGTGTTTCTTTAACAATGATCTCACAACCTTTAATTAAAAGTCGTGAAGATATCTCATTTTAGATTTGTTGTATCCTTTTGGCACAACTTTTCATTTTTTCCCTAATGTAACTTAGCGTCTGCAATACAACCCTTGGTCAGTGGTAACATCTTCAATGATTAACAATACTCCATTTTTTAGAACAAACCAGATATGATATCAGACAACACTGCCCTCAATTATGAACTTGAACGTTATAGTATATTTTCTGAGAAAGCTTCTGTTGAGAGTCTGAGACTGATAACATATGCTTTCAACAAGCGAAACTAAATTCAATAGAATTTGGACAAAGATAACATCATATGTATCTAATAGGAAGTCAACCTTAACTTAGCTTTCTATGTGAACAAATTTAAAACAGAATATGGTCCATCTGTGGTCATTTTTGTGCTTTATTGTCTTGGGCCTGGGTTTTTGAGTGGTAATATGAGTGGCAAAGACACTGTTTTGACAGAGGGTTAAAATTGCAAATAAAACGACAAATTTGTAGGGACATATTTTCTTTGTATGTCATTTACTATATCTGTAAGTAAATTTAACTTTGTCATGATTTAGTACATGTTTTACATTGATTGGTAGCTTATGCAGCTTTTAGCTTGAAACTTGAGAAACGAAATTCAATTTCATTGCATGGATGCTTGTAAGATATCAGATGTTGAAGTCTGTTACTCATTGTAGAGTTGGCTGTCTTCTGAAACAGAGGTCCGTAGCCCAAGCCAATGAGGCAAAGGCTGAAGGAAATAGATCATTTACAGCTGGAGAGTATGAAGCAGCATTAGCACACTATGCAAATGCACTGGAAATTGCCCCAGATGATCCCATGGCTAACGAAGTCCGTTCGATGTGTTTTGCCAATCGTGCTGTTTGCTACTACAAACTGGTATGTTGTGTTGATATTATGTGTTATCTTTCTCATTTAGGATGGCTGTTTAGTTGCATTCCAAAGAAACAGAAAAAGCATTGGAGTTATATGAAATCTCATTCAGTTCCATAGAGATATTCGTGAATGTAACCAGTGCCTATACAAATACATTTTAGTGTATTCATCTCAATAAGACGTGAATCTCACTCTCCTATATGTCCATCTGTGTATTCAGATGCATTGGACTTTAATTTTTCACAACCTCTGTGATAACCAGATTTATGTTCCCTAGCTAAATTAGTGATGTGATTGACTAAACATAATTGACTTACCAGCTGTAAATTTACATATGTATTTATTTTTAATTGCTTATTGAAACATCAATTGGATATGCCAAGTCTGCTGTTCCATAGTTAAACATCCAGTTCCATTTCTTCTAATGAAGAAATGTTTAGGCGAAATGTAATATGACTAGATCTGTTTTTTTTAAATGGAACAGACAAACTTATATATACAGGTTTGCAGAAGTTCCAACTTCCAAGTATGGGTGATGAGAGCATTCCTGAAAGTTATCATGTAATATGACTAGATCTATTTTTTTTTAAATGGAACAGACACACTTATATATACAGGTTTGCAGAAGTTCCAACTTCCAAGTATGGGTGATGAGAACACTCCTGAAAGTTATCATGTGGATTCATCTTAGGTCCTTAGGTTAGATATATAATTTATCATTACTAGTTGACAGTCATGCAGTTTAGTTGTATGCACAATCATGCAGTTCAGTTGTCATTGGAATTGCCATGATTACTAGTTGAGATTAAGGACACTTGTTCTCATGCACAATCATGAGTTTATTTCTCGCCGGGATTGACAAAACTGATCTTTGAGATTATTAATTAGTGTATTATAAAATAGTGACATGCTTAGTAATTAACAAAAGGTTAAAACTGGTTTTATTTGCTAAATATTTTGTGTCTGACGTGCTTCAGTTCCTGAATCTGATTATCTACATCATTTAGCATCAGGCCATTGCTATTGGCCTTGGGAATCCTTTTGCTGGGCCTTTTTCTTAGAAATATTTTGGTAGCCCATCATATTATGATGTTGAGCTCTTATTTTATTATAAATCTATCATAGAATTAAGTTGAACAGGAAATAGAATGCATTTTCTTTCCATTAATAAATAAACTTATATTACTGACCAAAAATTTGCTTAAGGTATGCTCAGCCTGGACTTTAGACCAATTCAGAGGGATTTTCTACTTAATCTTAAACTTAATGGCATCTTCAGGCATCCTCAATGGACTTGAGACCATAGTTTTAAAAACCGGTGAACTCGGACCCAGTCTTGGCTGAGTTGACCCCTTGGGTTATGAACCGGTGCTTAAGCTGGCTCAGCCGATCGGTTTGCTGACTCGGTTGGTTCAGCACCAAAGCTGTCAAACTGATCAAGTCTGACATAACTCGGTGGAGTTGATGTGGGTCTGACCAGGGTGCACATGTGGAAGGAAAAGCTGATGAGGATCCTTCTAGAAACAACTTGCTTGAGAGTGACACAAGCTGACTTTACTTAGATTTTTTATATTATCATTAATTGTTTCAATGTTTGAGAAGGGTTTCAACCTCATCAGACCTCATATGATGAAAATATAATTTCACACCCCGTCCAAAATTCAGCAAGGTTAGCAGTTTTCAGAACTCCAGTTAACTGAACTGCACCAAACTGAAGACAAGTCCACTAAACCATCAAAAGACACCATATGTCACCCTACTTGTCAACTACATGCCACTTGTGAAATATAGACTTGTTAAAAAATAGACATCCGGAGGATGGTCCTATAGCTAATGTCGAGGATCCCATTCCCAAGCGTGGTGATAGGTTTCATGATTGATCAAGTTGATTAGTGATATGTAGTAGGCTAGTACCTTGTAGGCTTTTAGCACGTGTTTTGGATTCTAGATGCCATTTAAAGCTTTTTTTTGTTATGCAACTAAGTCCCAGAAATAGCATAAAAAGAACAAAAATAGACTAGAAGAGAGTAATCCACACATTAACAATCCTTACGCAATGTACCGAGTATACAAGACAAGATACAATGATGACTAAAATGAAAATATCTCCTTCATATATATAGCAGACCAAGGTGTACAATAACAACTAATAGACCCACTAATACACAACAATATAGGGGGTAATGCGCCACCCTATAGGGGGAAATGTGCCCTACATTTAGGGCTTAACATGCTCCTCCCCTTCAGACAAGGGTTGTCCTCAATGCTTGGATGCATTTCTATCTTCCCATGTCGAATCCGCAGCTGGTAAATTCTTCCTCTTGATGATGTACTCAATAATAGCATGATTTCATAGCTGTTTGAACTTTGGTCCTTGTTTCGATGATTTGTTCAAAGTTCCCATATGATTTGTGCTTCTTTAAAACTCCTTTGACGATGATGTTGATTTGCCTGTAGTTTCATCTTGTATTTTGACATCATTGGGATTTCGAGAACTGCTTGTTGGTGCTTTATGCAATCTGCCATTACTTGAACTATAGATTTCCCTGTCACTGCTTCAACCATTTGCTCCATTTCATTCTTCTGCCCATAGGGGTATTTGTAAGGTCTGATGCTAGAAGGAATGCTTCCCAGATTTAAGTTAATAGCGTTGTCCAAATCTCGAATAGGTGGATGACTTATTGGAATATCTTCAAATACTTTGAAAGGCTTTTTAAGGACCCTTTGGATATTTGGCGAAATAGGATCCTTACATTTTTGAACATCTAGTGAGTATAACTGTGTAATTACACCTTGTTTTGCTTTCTTTAACAATGTTGTCATACCATTAGAGCTGATCACTTTGCTTGGTTGCCTTGTGATACCATTTAACACAAATTCTTTTTCTTCCCAGGAAAATTTCATAAAAAGCTTCTGAAAATTAAAAGTCATTGTTCCCAATGATTGTAACCATTTAACTCCTAATACATCATCAACACCCCCCATTGGGATAGCAATCATGGGACTATTCAATACATATTCCCCCATAGTAAGATTGATATTATGGCATTTCCCTGAACAATTGATGGTTGCTCCATCTGCAATCATCACTTGAAATTTTGGTGTTGGATATACAAAGCAATTGAGATCTTTGGCTACTTTACAGTGAATGAAATTATGAGTACTACATGAATCAATCAACACTGTTACCTTTTTATTTTTGATATATCCTTCGATCTTGAGAGTTTGAGGAGTGTTAATTCTAGCCAAAGCATGACAAGATATGGTGGGAGTAATCACTTCTAGTTCATCCCCTTGCGGTGGTTCCTGTTCTTTTTGTTCTTCCTCTTCACATTCTATGTAGAAGAGTTTCTTTTCTCCACACTTATGTCCCTTATTGTAATTGCTGTCACAATTAAAGCATAAACCTTTTGCTCTTCTTTCCTCTAGTTGTTGAGGTGTCAACCTCTGAGGATGGTTAGAAGGAACATCATTCTCTCTGTATGTGTTGGAAGTGGTATTTCTAGTAGTCATCACCATATTTTAACTTTCAACTTTCCTTGCCATAATGAAAGCCTTCTCTAGGGATGATGGTTCAAAGAGACGCACCTCATGTTGAATGTTATCCTTCAAGGTTCCAATAAAAAGATCTAACAAAGTATCTTCTGAAATATTTCACCTTGAGACTTAGCTGCTGAAATTGCCTGAAATATTTTTCACTCTGAGACTTAGCCGCTGAAATTGCCTGAAATATTTTTCACTCTGAGACTTAGCTGCTGATTTCCAATGATCCAGATCGTGGACCACAGAAAAACGGTGAATTTCAAATTTCTAGGCGAAAATTCGCTGATTGCGGTGACTCAGGTTGGAACACGCAACATTTTACATGTCCCGTACCTATCATAGGTTCAGTGAACAACACTCCAAACATTGTAGCTTCTTTTGGCACCACACCTGCTAACTTCTCACAGGGTTTGGCGTTTCTCATAGGCATGGATCTGCTCCAATCTTTGGAGCTTCTCGAGCATCACACTCGCTAATTTCTCACAGTTCCTCATGCCTATCACATGCATGGAGTTCCTCCAATCTTTGGTGCTTTTTGGGCATACCACCTGCTAAAATGCACATTATCAACTCCCTCTTTTTTAGAGAATCTCTGACAACAAAAACCTATATTGGTACTCTTGAATACTGCCATTAGCTGCAAGCATGGAATCAATCATTTATTCCTTAGAAGGATTTGAAATTGTCTCCCAAATGGCATCCCACCATATTTTTTTTGCATGCGCCACCTCAAAGCTGGAAGGATACTCCATCTTGGTATCCTGCTGTACTTGCTTTTTATGTGCTTTCATTGGAGGTTCTTTGAGCATGCACCCATTGACTTCTCACAGGTTTTGGTGTTTCTCATAAGCACTGATCTGCTTCAATCTATGAAGCTCTCTGAGCATTACTCCCTCTAAATTCTCACAGTTCCTGGGGCCTATCACAGGCATGGATTTGCTCCAATCTCTGGAGCTTTTTGGTCATCCTATTTGTGGAAAGGGGCATTGTCAACTCCCTTTTTTTGAGAGAATTCCATGACAACAACATTGTCTTGGTACTCTTGAATACTCCCATTAACTACAAGCTTGGAATCAATCATTGTCTCCTTAGAGGATTTGGAGTTGTCTTGCAAATGGCATCCCACCATATTTGCTTTGCATATGCCACCTTAAAGCTGCAAGGATTCTCCTCCATCATGGCAACCTGTCATACCTACTTTGCATGTGCTTCCTCAATGTTGCAAGGATACTTCTCCATCATGGCATCTTGCCATACCTTTTTTACATGTGCCTCCTCAAATTGGATCAATAAAAAATCAGCAACCTATCATAGATTGATTGTGCCCATCTTAGGGAACAAATCATCACCAATCATCGGGACGGGTAACCTCTTACAGGTCCTGAACCTGTCACAAGTTCAGTTTGCCTATCTCAGGCAAGAAATCCACTCCAATCATTGGAGCAAACAACCTTTTACATGTCTTGTACGGATCATAAGTTTAGTGAACAACACTCTAATCTTTGGAGTGTTTTCGGCCATCACACCCACTGTTTCTCACAGATTTTGGTGCTTATTATAGGCATGGATCTGGTCCAATCTTTGGAGCTTCCTGAGCATCACATGCACTAACCTTTCACAGTGCTTGGTGCATGTGATGCTCCATGCATGACATGAAATTCCCAAATTAACTATGCCATGCATTCAATGTAACTCCTAGAAGAGTGCATTACATATGAGAGCTAATCTATCCAAGAAGAGTGCATCACATGTGATTGGGAATCTCTTCCAGAATAGTGCACCATGCATGCAGGGATCTTTCCCGGAATAACTGCATCTTGCATGCATTGGGGATCTGTGCCCTCCTATAATAGAACATGCATTCATGCATGTGCCTCACTCTTGTTGTAATGTATCCTCTCCTCCATCATGTCTATCTGTGCCCTGCTAGAATAGGACATGCATGCATACATGGATTACTCATCTTGTATTGTAAACTCTCCCCCATCATACCTTCATAAGCAGCTCATTATCTTGCAGGAAGATATCCTCACACAAGTGCACTGTTCCTCTATCAGAAGCCAAACAAATATCAGCTGGAATTCTTGAAGGTGAAAAGAAATGGAGAATACAGTCATAGCAAGTTAGCAACCATATAAAGTTAAACTAACAAAGCCCTCTACTGATAAGTTGATTTGTAACAAGTTAGGGTCAGTGTTTTTAAAAAAGTACCGTTTTATGGACTGAATCCCCAGCTCAAACAGCTGATACTATTCTTCAAATATTTAAAATGCTGTTGAAATGTTTCAACCACATTTCAGAGGTGTTTTTGTACAAGGATCCATTTCTGAAAGGTGGAAATACGTTTCCAGCCCCTGGGTGTAGCATTGCCAGCTCATAGTAAAATTGGTTAACTATCATCTAGGACCCTGGTTACTTTACTCATTAGTTTGATTACATTGGAGTTTTCATCTTTTTTTTATGGTATGTCCAGTAAATATGATTACTAAGTGTTCTTTATTACTAAAAATTTAAGCATGTTTTTCTTTTCAGTTTTTTTGAGTGCATTGACATTTGAATTTTGTTAATTATATATGCAGAATAAATATGATGAGACAGTGAAGGAAAGTACAAAAGCACTTGAGCTAAATCCAGCATATATAAAGGCATTAATTAAAAGGGCAGAGGCCCATGAAAGACTTGAACAGTTTGAGGAAGCTATTGCAGGTGCACTATGCCGTTTCTGGTAGCAATAATAGATGAAAAGAATTGGAATCTTATGGTTGAAGGATGATTGGTGTTATTTGTTTGCTATTTCAGATATGAATAAGGTACTTGAGTTGGAAGCTTCTAATGAACAGGCAAGGAGGACTATCGTTCGGTTAGAGCCATTGGCTGCGGAGAAACGTGAAAAGCTTAAAGAGGAGATGATTGGTAATGCTATTATTTTATCTCTTCTTTCACAAAATATATCATGCGTAGGAAACTTGGATTCATATGTGCTCATGTAATGCATTTCACCAAAATGTAGGGGTTGATAAAGCATAATTTGGTTGTGTTACCGCTCAAATTAGCACCCTTGACCATGGTCACGGATGATGCTAGTGCCCAATGTCACCACAGCCTAGCTTCTCAACACTTTAGGTCAACTTCTAAGACCAAGGGAAAGTCCCTAATATTGATGAGAGATATCTGCAATCACTTTCACAACATACAAATATCCTTTACAAGCAACCTCTCTGCTAAGACCAGTGCCTTATGGAGTCAAAACAATGAAGCATAAATAACACTAGGAGAGGGGGGGGGTGGTAAGAGTTCTAACATTTTATCACAAATTTCAAGAAAGATAAATTTAGAATCTTATTACTGTTATAAAATTGCAGCAGTCAATAACACTTAAGAAAATTGATGACAATCAACCCAAACAATGTCAGCTTAATTTAGAATCTTATTACTGTTATAAAATTGCAGCAGTCAATAACACTTAAGAAAATTGATGACAATCAACCCAAACAATGTCAACTTACCACATTTGATGTACCTTGTATGCTATTGTAAGTGATATGTCTCCAGAGGGTGAAGGGAAGCCCAAAATCAGATCTGAAAGTGCATAACCAGATCTGGTTTAAGCCCTAATCAGCCCTCAAATAGATGGTGGACCTGCTTAAAACTTATCCAACAAATGGCCAACCCCCAGTGGTCAACCCTAGGATTTCCTTGCCTTTTGGGCCTTTAAACTTTGCTGATTTGATTGATGTAACTGTTGTACTTATTATAACAGATCTAAGAAAAGCCCTAGATAACACAAATCATGTTGTATTTCTCAATCCAATCACAGAAAAAAGGTGCCTTTGAAAATCCACCACTAAACCCCCTATGGTGCACTTTTCCAGTGGAGCACAATTTCCAAATTCACAATTTTTTTTGAGATATGAATTTTCTATATATTTTAGGGCTTTTTTAAATATTATATATATATTTTTGTATTTTTTGCAATATATACAACATAATTTTGGTAAAAAATGAAGAAGAGAAGGGGTTAGACCTTAGTCCTCAACCCTAGGGAAACTAGAGATCAAGGTCAATGTCCCTACTCATTTTGGCTAATCAAGATTTACCAATTAGGGCATAGACTAGTAAACCTAGATGAGTCAAAGTAGCCTAAGTCTAATTAGGGCAAACAATGAACTCCAAAGCCCCACTATGGAGAGCTCCTTCAAGACGAAATTCTCCTCAAGCAAGATTGACAAGACGCTAACAAAACCGTAATTTACCTTGCTTAAGGTGCAAAAGCAACATCAAACAAGAAAATTGAAACATCTTATTGATATCCACCAAGGAAAGAGCAAGATAGGGCTCTTAGGTCTTCCTTAGTAACGAGTTATAGCAACTATTCTTTGAATTAACCTTGAGAGGTAGCAAAACCCTAGAAATTCATCATCCAACCTTTCATTGCAAGAGAAGTGTGCCAAAAAGAGAGGTGCACATGCTTTAAAAGCTTCAATATACTAAGAGAAAGAGAAATAAGTACATATTTGAACCCTTGTTTTGTTTTCAAATGAATGCTAGGAGTCTTTATTTATATGAGTTGTTCTAGTATTTTCTAACTTTAGAGCCTACCTTAATAAAAAGTAAAATAACGTAAATTTAGTGTTTGTCACCCACAAGCAAGGGACTAAACCATAAAAGACTGAAAATAATGATAAAATGATGTAGATGGCTTGATCCAAGTGAAGTGATTAGCCAGAGGAGGAGGAAGTGATGACAGCCCTTACATGCACAATCACCTTTTGCATATCATAAACATGAATGTGGTGAGGAGCCCCTAAGCCATTTGTCCTAGTGGGGCCATCCCAAGAAGCACCAGAGCACCAACCCAAGGCACAAAGGCCCAACATGATGGGGGACTTCCACCCATCAAGGGGCCAAGGGGGAAACTCGTAGGCTCTCCCTCACAAATTACAAATGGTACACAATTTAAACCCATTGGTGCTAATTAAGGCATCTCAACTGATGGGGACATCGAGTGAGGCATGGAACAAAGACAACCAGTCTAGGGTTACGACCCCAAGACCTAGTGATGAAGCTCAAGGCACTCACTCAAGCTATCTTGCTAGGATACACACACCAATGTTTTAAAACTCGAAACCAGGAGTTGAATTAGTTGAGGGTCAACTCGAATTGGAACCAGAACTGGTAATGAACTAGAGAGGCTTGATTTCAATAAACCGGACTATTGAAAAATACAAAAAACATTACAATTTTAATGGAAAAAAATATTAACATTCCAATTTCCAAGCTATGATTTCAAACCATTAGAGACATAATATGAATAGTCTCTCTCTCTCTCTATATCACAAAATGGCACCAAGTACACTACATACTACATATTACATAATTGATAGTATGTAGTCAAGTCTAAATTTCTAATAACACATATCTCAGATTCTGAAACAAAATACAATATCATTGAGGCTCTATTAACTCAAAGGTTTCTTCCAAGAACTCCATTATTTCAAATCTCAAATGCAGTCACATTAAGAACCCCCGTATCTCGCAAAATTCAGTTCAGACTTGTTTTTTTGCATCAATATCCTCTTAATGGAAATAGAAAAAACAAAAAACAAAAATGCTTCTTTCATTTCTCAGAAACATGTGTAATACACTATAATATGATTAAAGATTATTTATATGATCTGTTTGATTCCCTTTAAAGTAGGGTTCTTGTTATGCTAGAAATCTAGTGGCTTCCTTGGTTTGACTTCAAATACTTAAATTTCACATGTAGACTTGTAGTAATGTGAAAATAGAGTTTCAACTAGGAATATATTATGAGGAGGTTGAAGTTGTCTTCAAAGGTTAATTATCTGGATTCTGGATTGACATGGACTTACATTTTTGTGTCGAGGGATTGGTTATTATTATTAATATCATGCTAACTTCTCATTTTGAAGTGTGACCTGTTCCTTAAAATCAATACTATTATCGCTCAAACTAGAAGCCCTTTCAAAGCAGACTAAGTATTCTTTGTGCTATTGATGGTAAACATATGAGTGAGGTTAGACCCAATATCACCATGACCTAACTCAACTTCTTTGGGTAATTCCTAAACCTAAGGGGAGTCCCTAATAGAGGAAGAACACCTGTAGACACCAACATGGTTGCAAATGCCCTTCTACAAGCCTTATGGCTAAGATCAGTGCCTTATATGGAATCAACAACGGATAATAAAGACACATAAATCACATAAATGGAGTTAATTCAATCTACTGGTCAACATTTATAGATATCACCAATTTAATACACTTCACGAGTCCCAAGGTAGGGTTTCACACTTCCCAAGGCAGTACCTCAAAAAGTGTGCTCTGAATGGGAGAAGATCAAGTGAACTAGGGTGCACTTGATGATCTAGTTAGAATTGCCAAAAACCCTGCAAAAACCCTAATTTGGGCAAATTCATGCCTCACAATGCACCAAGGCAAACGAGGACTGCCTCAAAGATATGTGGATAAATCCACATGGGCGAATTTGATGGGTGGACCAAAATTACAAACTCATGGCTATATTTGGAGTTTCGAATTTATTTGGATTTTTAGGGTTTTTATAACAATATTATATTTTTGGGGTTTTTCAATATATAAAGATGCTTGTAAATTAAGTGGCATGTAAAATATTCTGATTTTTAATAAATATAAAATGTAGTTATGTACACCAATGTAAATCCAAACAATTACACACCAAATAGGCTATATAGCATATAAGGGTTTATAATATTATATAACAAAATGGCACTGGGTGCAATACATATATCTGAAGCAAAATACATAAACATTGAGGCTGTAAATGGTCTCTAAAATTCAAAAAAAATCATGCTACAACAAATCACAACATGAAACATTTGTACTTTTCCTAGGAAGCTTGAGGGCTGGTTTAATCGATATATGAACTCAGGGGCAGTGCAGGTAGTTAAATGCAAAACGGGTAATTAGGACCATAAGTGGGAATGCACCATGGCTGATTCGTGTTTGTCATCACATGTATAGTGCTCTCCTTGTAAGCAACATAAAAACTCATTTTGGGATTTGTGACATAGTTGGTGCAGCTGAAACTTACAAAACTTCTGGATCTAGTGTTCTTAGGAGGATTTGGCAAGGTTGCAGTTAGTGTCCAAACAATTACATTAGAACTTTGACAGCTCACAAGTGGGATCTGCATGCAAGTTCAATTTGGACCTTTCTTGTGAAAAAGGCACAAATTAGCTTAATTCATTTTTTGTGGGAAGGAGATTGGCCAAGCAAGGTTTTCACACATAGGGAGATCTGTAAGATGACTGTGAGAATTGGTTGTCTTGGACAAACAAGCCTTCATAGCACTTTGTAAAACAATGTCAATTGCTAATTCATAGCACTTTATAATTAAGGAGTTCTATTCTAAGATTCAACCATTTTATCCCCTTGCAGTTGAAGTTAATAGGGAATAGGCCATTCAAGACAATGAAGCTAGATGTCTAGGAAGGTGCCAAGGTATTTGGAAATCCCGCTCTTTCTTTAAGACTCGAGTGTTTGGAGCTCAACAACATTTAACAGTTAAATGTAGGCTCCACCACACGAGTCCTACATATGGTTGTTGCAGAAAACACCATAGCATAAAGACTATTACACATGTTATGTGGAGCTAAAAAGTTGCTAGAGCCTTTTAGACATGATTTGCTACCAAGTACACAATTCTCTTCATTATCCCTGTTTAGTGGAATGGGGTCTTTTATGGAGACATGGATTGTCCAATGGGAAGTAAGAAGCGCTTGGTATGCCATAGACTGACACGAATTTCCATTTTATGGAAAGGTTATGTCATGCAACTTTTAATAGGGCAACTGATCCATTTAATTTGGGAGAAGCCACACCTGTTAGAATAGAGTTGGTTGTCCAAATTTCAGCCAGGATTGGCATTATTCAGGAAAAATATGGATTCCTTTTGAGGTTGGAGCTGAATCACATATACTAGCTTTAGCTTTTTTAGAGATGCTCTAGGCATTACTTCATTGCTATTATTATTTGTTGTATTTTAGAGTCCCATGACCTACTTTGGTCACTTAATATAATTTCATTTCATATAATTTCACTTAATTTAATATAATTTCATTTCATTACATTTCTATGATGTATAATTATTGATATATTCCTTAGTGTTCAACAATGAAATATACCATTCATTTTCCAAAAAAACAAATGGTAAGGTGGTATAATGGTGGGGTTGTGCAAGCTAGTGTAATGGTGTTTTGTTGTCAGTGATATGCCTTCAGGGAATGTTGCACATTTTGCCCAATTAAGTGATCCACAAAAGTAAAGAGAGATTAAACAAGTGAATGATATAATTACAGACTCTAGTGCGAGGATGATATGATTAGTTATGTGTCCTTACCTCCTTCTATGTGTTGAGGGTTTTGCAGAAAACCATACATGTATTATGGTTTCAAAGAAAACAACTACTGAATTTTGATTTTTTTTGACTGAGCATTGCCACTCAACACAAGCAAGTGGCAAGTGGCAACTGCTTTATTTTGGATATTAAATGGGCAGAAACGTCATGCTATGCTTTGGAAGAATCCTTCAGATAAGAGGCCACAAGTAGGGTGTATCTATTCTACTGAAGTTGCCCAACACTGCTCCTGGTCCTACCCGTTTTTATAAGCATAGGCTTAGACACAAGCATGAGCACGCACATGAGCTGTCATTGGAGATACTTGAACCCTAGTGGGGGCAATATCAACACCCCGCTTTCACTGACCTGGAAAGCCACAGTTGAATCAATTTAGAGTACCTGCAGTAGCAACTAGTACACCTGTCCCTGATCTCATAATAGTCGGTGATTAATTAAAGTTTCAGGGCTATAGGTGCCAAATATACTTTTACAAAATGTCAAATCTAGGAATTAAAAGGATTTTTACATTTTAAATTTTTATCTTTTATTTGAACTTGTCCATTTTCCTTTTTCGATCTCAACATAAATGTCAATTGTGTGAAATGATATAAGGACTAAACAAATGTTTCAATCTACTATTTGTACAGTCTACTGACTGTTTACTTTTGATACGTTTTACAGGAAAGCTAAAAGATCTTGGAAACTCAGTCTTAGGACGCTTTGGCATGAGTGTTGATAACTTCAAGGCTGTCAAAGACCCCAATACTGGATCCTATTCAATCTCATTTCAACGCTGATCTAATAGCGTGCAAGTTTATTTATTTTTGCCATAGTTTTCAGGACAGCCATGTGGAATTCTAGAAGTGTAAAATGTTTTAAATCCTTTCGAAGATGTTATATGGAAATAGATTGAGTTTAATATCTGTTCAATATTTCAGAGTGGTCCTAGCAACTCTCTGCTATGTATGGTAACTCTACGTTACTATCACTACATAATATGGTAATGGTGTGCACTAAAAGATGCGTTTTTTGATAATGAAGAAATAAATATCTTTCCTTCATGGGACTAGGAACAATATTGGGATTTATGCAGCAGAATACATTTATGATCGATGGTTTTGTGCACTGCAAATATTTCTTGCATGATGCAGTTGTATAATCAAATTATACCGCAGATTTTTTGGATGTGCTTCTAGATTGATATGCTAAAAGTTTAAAACTACATGGTTTTGTTTACAAAACAGATAATTTTATTTTGGTCATTACAGCAACCGAAGGAATGGTTGGTAGATAATGGTATTGATTCCTGGCATGAATGTGGCTCAGGTGATTCTTACAGAATGAGCTCCATGTTACTGTATAAACTATAGAGCATTACTAGACCTTGAAGGCCAGCTTTGAAAAATTATTTATTAAGGATCTGCATAGAAAACATTGTTTTGTTAAATAGAGCAATTAACAACATTTTTTGAGCTGTACAACTGCAATTTTTTATAATTTTGCTACTCATCTATTCATATTCACAGGAAAAATACACGTTGACTGATAGTTAGGTTGTCTAGAGGAGACCCTGTCACCCAGTTATTCAAAAAAAGAAGTCTCGTGTTCTCTGAGCAGGCATGCTGCGTCATCTAAGAGTCTAAGGTATTGCATTAACCGAAGTCTAAGTTATTTAAACCTTAACATAAACAATGCAAGGGCCAAAATCAAAATAGTGATAGAAACAAAAGATAACAAGTGCACCAGAACATCATATGTCTGAGAACCAGTTCTCAGATTTTGTATCTATATCAAATAGGATCCCTGGCTTGCTGTCACTTTATTGGCATGGGCATCTTCATCTGTTTCTGCTGCTTCAACATCCTCTGCTTTTGCCATGGTAGCTTCCCCATTTACTTTATCATTTCCAACTTAAAACATCAGATGTTTGTAATAAAAGCACCATACTTACTGTCCAGTTTGTCCAACCCCTGTGTAATGAGATCCTCCCAAGTTTTTCTGCTCTCAATTCTGCATGCAATGAGTTCCTTGACATACCAGTAAAGATCCACTGTTTTGGTGTATTTGAATTTTGGGTGTACTACTGGAATATCCAGTGTCAGAGATAAGTTTCCCAACCCTCTCATCTACCACTACGTTTGCAGTGATTCATCTCTTCAGCTTTACCCTGTTCTCCATTGTCCATTTCTCCTCAGCCTCTTAAATAATGGGTCTGGTAGGAGGCAGCGCTGGCCTTTGCTACAGTGACTTTCCTTCGAGACGGGGGTCTTCTTTCTTCGGCCTCCTTCCCTTGCCTTGTGGAGGTCTGCTTCTTTATTTGGCGTCAACCTCTCTACCCTTCCCCATAGCTGGGGCTTCATATACTAGCTGAGGTTTGCTGTATTCCATAGTTTTGAGCAGAGCACTTGCCATTTGAATTGAAGACCACTGGCACCACCTGTGCTCCAGTGGAATGCAGTGGACCCATGCCTCCAATCTCACATTCACTCCCCACAAAGTCATCATATAGAACTGGTTCTCATAATCTCTTTGGCACATCATCAAGGTGAGTAATGGTGTTCTGGGAGGCCTCTCTCCATGGCCTTTTGTGACTGCAAGGGTACCATCTGATTGAACACCCTGTAGAGAATCGAGACGACCATGAATGCTGAAGTGCTCAAAGCTGTCCAACTTGTTATAATGCCCCCCTAAAGATTATTCAGAAGCCTGGCTTGCAACTTGCTTTAAGCAAGGTGCTGGACCCTAAGGTTGTGACCTCGAAGGCTCACTATTGAGGCTTCTCTACAAGATAAATTCTTCTCAATAGATATAGCTCAAACGACCGTTGACCATTTGATTGAAAGGGTTTCTCCTGAACGGTTTCAAGATCAAGAGGCTTACTCAGAATTGGAGGTGAGAAATGCAGGATAAATATCGAGGAATTGGAGTTAACCGGCACACACAATTGGCTAATAGTATGGCTAATAAGGCGGGAGTCCAATTAGGGAACTCTATATTCATGAGAGAAGATACTGCCTGTTCCATCAACAGAAGTCCACACATCCTCTTGCCAGGTGGCAGCTGCCACTGTTCTCTCCCCTAACACCATCTGTGGGAGCCCTAGAAATGTATTATGCCCAAGTGGATGTTGAGAAAACGAATAAAATCCAACTACTGTTTAACACAGGATGTAAGTACAAAAAAAAAACTGTAATGATTTATAACTCTGGAGTAAATTGAAGAGGTCCATTGTAGGTAACTACAAAAAAAAAAAACAAAAAACTGTAATGATTTATAACTCTTGAATAAATTGGAAGAGGTCCATTGTAGGTAAAGGTAGTGGCTAGTCTCCCTGTTTACTAAAAATTGGTTAGTTTTGGACAAAAGCTTTCTTAACGGTCTTAAAATTGTTGGTTGGTTTGGGATAAAAGTTCTATTTATGGTCGGTTGGTTGGTTGTGGATAAAAGTTCTATTTATGGTCGGTTGGTTGTGGACAAAAGTTTTATTGATGGTCTTAATGTTGTTGGTGATCGTGTAGTCACCAACAACACGGTCACCAACATGCCCTCAGAAACCAACATGAACCCAAAATCTTTCCCCAGTTCCCTCTTTTATGCAAGTAATTCGAATAATTAATTAAATTAGAGTTATTTTGCATGAATTTCCAAGTGGCTCCCTACAATTTTTTAATTAACTTAACTAAGAGTTCCCTGTCAATGTTAATGTTTAAAATTTCCCCTTATTTCTCAAATTAAATAATATCTAATTTATTAATATTTTCCAAATAACTAATCTAGGCTTATTATACTTAACTATCCCAATTAATCTTTGGGGTGTTACATACTCCCCCTTTCAAGAAACTTCGACCCGAAGTTATACTCCCCACAACAAGAAGTTCAATCTACACAATAATAACACATAATTGTATTACTACACAATACAAGACTTAATTAGTATATTAGATATTTAGTACTATTGTGAAAACGAAAATATGTGCATGTGGTCAACACACAAAAATTTCCTCTTGCACTAATAGAGTCAAACGCCCTAATTTACAACATGCTTGTTATCCACTAAGTTGCACTGGGGGTTTTTCAAGTGAGCCACCAAGGATCAGAATAAATCAATTTTTCTTGCATAGTGATCAGAAGTTCCATGGTTTCATTAGGGCCAGTTGTGGTCCTTTTTTCGCATGTTCACACCCCTCGAGGGACTCGTAATAAATGACAGCATGATGGTTTCTTATGTAAAAGGATTGGACTTATTGGGACTTGGTCATCAAAGTCATCATCCTTGAGTGTTTTTTCCCTCGTTTGTTATATGATGCTTTTAAGTGAGATATAATTTTCAAGTTTTTCACTCAAAATCCTCCAAAGTTGGGATGGTGAAGTTGGCGATTATGCCTTGGGAGGGTTATTAAAGCCTAGGGTCTACGTATTATACCATGCTAATCACATTCCCAAAGTTTCGTGGACATGCGTTAAGTCCCCACTAGGGTTTTTTAATTTTCAGTTTTTAATAAAATCATTGATAAAGTGTATTTTAATTGTAAAATTTCAAAAGGTCATAAAAATGGGCATAGAGAGCCAAATTTCCCATGGAGGTGCGCTTTCAAATTCAGAGAAGCCACTATACCCCAAGACCCATTTTTCCTAAGTTTTAAGTGATTATTTATCACTTAAGTGAAATTATCTCCTAAAAAGAAAAAAAAAATAAAAAAATTGGAAAATA
Organism: Pseudotsuga menziesii; assembly: GCA_001517045.1. NCBI lineage: Eukaryota > Viridiplantae > Streptophyta > Pinopsida > Pinales > Pinaceae > Pseudotsuga > Pseudotsuga menziesii. Next base: position 5,518 of record LPNX010285967.1, on the reverse strand, counting down.
TGGAGAAAAAACACATCCCTAAATGAGTGGGAACTTGTCTTAGACATGTTATGGGTAATTGGAGACCAAATCAAGATCAAATCAGCTTGATTCCAATCAATTCCATGAGGGGGGGGGATTTCTCCTTAGAGGGCCACATTTATCTATGAAAAAACTCACCTCTTGTTGTATATGTGCCATGGAAAGTGGGGGGGAGGAGGGCCCTACCTTGAGAGGGGTGCCTACCACCTCTAGTTCACTCTAGTTCGCCCCCAATCATCTCAAAAAGCTTCCACACTTGGCAAATTCGTCCGCCTTAGGGTTTGCTCTCATTTTTCCTATTTAAGCAAGGTCTTGCTCCTCATTTGAGAGGATGTATTGAACGTCTGCTCATTGTACTCTTGTTGTTGCATATTTGTTTAATGAGATTGAAGGCTTTGGAGGGCTAATCTTTGGCATTGCATTGTTGGCTTGTAACTTGGTTAATTTTGAGGTGAAATTGATTGAATCTTATGCTTTCTTTTTGTCAAATAATGTCGCATAGATCCAATTTATTTTGAATAAGTATTTGTACTTTGTTATACTTATGTTCTCTTGCTTTCTGTTGATGAGATTGACTAGATTAACATTGTTTGTATGAAGAATTGTCTAGATTTTGTAGGATCATCTTAGGTAGAGGGGATTTTGGAACTCGGTTGCATCCATTTCCTTTTTACAACATCAAATTTGTAGTGTTTAACATCTTTGTTTTGCAGATACTTCTTTTCATCCATTCCATTCAAGTTTGGGCTTGAAGACTTCTTTCTCCTTCCTTAAAAATTCAATCTTCTTCTTGGTTATTGTTTCTCCAAGCTTAATAAAAGTTAGATACATCAAATTGATATTTAAAATCTGTTTTTAATTATGCATATATATAAGATCTAGGTTCCTTTCAAAAGTTTCATCTCGAACTAGATTCGAAGTAGTCTCTCAAAGTGCCATTTTTAATAAAAAAATCACAAATTTTGAGCATTTTGAGTAGTGTAAATTATGTATTTTGTTTTGACTTATTTGTGACATTCTAACATTTTTTTCTTGCTTTTTTTTAGCAGGTTTTAAGAAAAAGAGAGACACACTGCTCAAAAAGCATGTTTCGGGTCACCTGGGACATAAAAAAGTCCATTCAATTTCTCTTCCATCAATCTTGTAAGCCTTTTCATTATTTTTCAAGGATCAAAGTGCATTTTACTTCAATTTTTCATTACATTGTAAAGTTCAATAATAAAGAAAGCAAGTGGGCTACACAACGCCCACACTCAACCCCCCTAGGGGAATTTGTAGTGTCCTTTTTGGTTTTCATTTTACTAAGCAATACATGCACACAATCCGCCTTCTAGAAAGACTGAATAGGTTGATTAATTTGTTTTGATTTCATCTTATAATAAAGTAATAATTTCATACTCGACTCATTTCCATGAAGTATGCTTTGGCAACCAACCAAAGGTTTTTGCCGATTATTGGTGGATGATTAGAAAGTGACAGTTTGAGGTTTCAATTTGTCATTAATTTACTTGCTTTTACAACATATTTTCTTTATAAAATTGGAGTATAGATTTCATCGTAAACCTCGTGTATGCTCTTTCCATCTGCGGGTGTTAACTAGTCATTGGGAAATAAAAAAACGATTTTTGACTCTAAATTCCACACATTAATTTAACAATCCATTAATAAAATCAACCAACCAAAAAAATTACGAAGATCCTACGTAGCGACATTTGACAATTGTGGGTAAATTCTTCAAAGGAAGTGGGAGCCACTGAATAGTGACCTCGAGATACCGTTAGGCTACACTCTTGTTAGTGTAGTGTTGGACATCTCTCAGAGACTCTGATTCAATCCACATTTATGAGAGAAGAATCACCTTCGTCATATTTTATACATATTCT
>LPNX010285947.1:0-48734 GCA_001517045.1 Pseudotsuga menziesii | reverse complement strand
TATATGATGTTCAGATGAAGTTTAATAAAGTGTGTTTATTTTATTATGTGATGAATATTATTTAAATTTTTTTAGGATTTATAAAATTGGAAACAATTTAATTAATTATATATAATTATTATTATTTAAATTAATTAGTAAAAAATAATAAAAATATTTTTGTAATATATATTTTTACTCAAAAACATTATAATAAAATAAAGAAAAAATATTTTTAAATTAATTAATTATGAATAACGATTACATAAATTAATAATTTTTTAAAAATTATTGTAAAATAAAAGAAAATAAATTAATTAATTATAAATAATGATTACATAAATTAATAATTTTTTAAAAATTATTGTAAAATAAAAGAAAAAAATATTAATATAACTAAAATTTTAATATCAAATTAAAATTAATGTAAAAGAGAAAATGAAGAAAATTATTAAGATAAAACAAAATTTTAATAAAAAAATTGTAAAACAAAATTTCTTTAAGGAAAAAATAATGTAAATTATAAATATTATATTAAATTAATAATAAATTATATTCTTAAATTTTAATCATTTAAACATACTTTTCACCATATTTATATAATTTTTTATTTAATATTTTTAATAAAATTCCAACATAAATTTTTATTTACAAAATTTGTTTTTATTAGTAATTTATATTATTATATTAATTTTATTTTATAAAAAATTTAAAAAAAACTAACATTACTTAATCTTTTGACATATTTTTTATTATGTTATTTATTATTATTATATTATTAATAATAAATCAAGAGACTCAAGCGAGGTTGGTATAAAGATACCACGTCTTGGTTAAACCATTGGGAGATCAACGAAATTGTTGCATTACAAAATATTAATAACATTAAAAATATTGTTACTTCTAAGTTTAAAGAGAAAATGTGGTGTGAGAAAAATTTAGAGGACTAAGATATCATAAGGAGGTCATCAATTCTACTCTAGAAGATCAAAAGTATCTCTTTGTTTTAACTACTTTAAAGAAAAAAACTAATATAGCCAAGATAAGAACGAGCTTTCACGAGCTCCATAGTGAAACGGGTTGTTGGGCGGTTCCTAAAACACCATGGGTGGAAAGGATCTTCCATCTTTGTGAGAATATGAACATTGAGGATGAAAATCACTTCCTCTTAGAGTGCCCTGCGTACACCCACATTAGATCTAAGTTCCATAATATTTGTTTCAATACCAACCTTCCTAACCTTTTAACTTGTCAAAATTATAGTAAGCTCGGAACACTTCTCTCCAAGCTCTTTGAGCATAGAATTTTTTTTTTAAAACAAACTAAATAATTCGTTTCTTTAAGTCCAATAGACCAAAGCTTGTTCTCAGGGACATTAACCACCACCACCACCACCATCAATACCAATTCATCATAATTTCTTTATTTACAATTCAACCACAATGTTTATATAACACCTAAAAACTACATCATACTAACTCAAATAATATATTATTAATTTTATATATCAAATTAACAACATCGATTATGAATTTGAGCCATAAACATTTGTAATGTTTTTGTTTTATTATTTTCGATTTGCTTATCTTATCTCAGGTAACAATTTTGTAATTTTTTAAATTGTAATTATGTTACAACTTTCATACATTAAATTTAAGTATACTCTACATTATTTTTTTATATAAATATATAAATATAAAATTAATTTATTCATCTTACTACATATTTATTAAATATTAAAAAAACCTCACTTCTCCTTCTCTAGAAACTATTAAATATTATTATATTTTTATCCACACCTCATTGATAAATGAATTGTTGGATTGGCACTGTATTAGGACGAGATGTTAGACGCATCGAGAGAAAATCCTAGGCTTATTTGTAACAGCCTCTGTAGAACGATTTAAATATTCGTCATCTTTGTATGGAATCATGTGGGACTTGGAGAGTATATAAGAAAATAAGAATAATGTTGAGCCAAGGGAATTTGATCTGAATATGAAAGGTTGGATGTCATAATTCACATCCACGAAACCGATTATGTAAAATCGCACGTTGCTTTCACCACATCGTTTTAGACGATGTTTTTTAGATCCCTCCTTGATCTCGAATCATGATCAAGATGTGATTATGAATAGTCATTAACTCAATTGATATTATAGGAACATGTATCGAATTGGATCCACTTTTTTTTGTATAGAATACACTCAATGTAATAAATTAATTGATCTTTATTAGGTACTTAACTTAATGCTTCTTTAGCTGCGTGTATTACCTTGATAGTAATGTTCAAGATGCCCTTTTGTTGTGCAATTTTTTTTGTATTTCTCTCTACTTTGTCCCTGACAAAATGGAGGATTTTCTTCAATTCTAGTCGACTTTCAGGATTCCAAATTAGGCTAATATCCGTGGATAATGATTTAGTCATTATTTCCTTTGTATCATGACCACAAAAAATCTCTAGAAGATGATCCTCCATACCCAATGCAAATGAGCTATAAATCGGATCAGCAATTTGATTAGTTAGTACCTTCGTAACCCAGGAAGGGTCGATGTCCCAAGGAATTTTTTTGGATATGAGCTGGTGCGGAAATAACTCCTGAGGGAATCTTAATACATTTACCGACATGACATTCCATTTGAGTACCAAATATTGCAGAGGGTTCCACTTGAGCAATAATATCTCCTACTTCAGCATGATCATCTGTGATGATTATCTCATCACAAAAATCTTTAATTTTCTCTTTGAACCATTATGCATCATGTTTACAATAAGTACCTATACAACTCACATGAATTAACATCTCTCTAGCAAGTATCTTAGTGATTGAAGCAATATGATTTGCATCACCAAAAACGACTTTTTTTTCCCCGTAAAATTCTGAAAATCGATAGATCTTGAGAACCAAGCAGCTTGGGAAACGAATCGAGTTTGTCCATCTATATAGGATTCGTAATCAACCCTTTTGCTTGATGAAATAGGAGCCGCCAAGGTATCAAGAAATTTCTTTATCTGTCGGATGCACGCGGCCATATCTACAGCTCCCATAGGAGTTGTAGATACATAAGGCATTCCAAATTCTTTATTCAAATACATCACTGTCATTAAGCCCACTTCACGATAAGGAATTAAATTGAACCGAGCTTTTGGTATTTTTTTTGGATCCTCTACAGATCCTCCTTCAGGAATTATTTGATTAATTTTGATGTCCAGGTCTTTTAATAAACGTCTCAACTCACGACAATCGTGTCGATTATGAAATCCCAGGGTAAGAATCCTAATTATATTTACAGAAGGTGCATCTATTACAAATTGATCCAATCTTTCTTGTGTATGGTATTTCTCCAAATAATATCGAACCACTTGTTCCAAAGTTTGATCCCAATTATATTTACAGAAGGTGCATCTATTACAAATTGATCCAATCTTTCTTGGGATTTCTCCAAATAATATCGAACCACCTGTTCCAAAATTTGATCCGCTCCCTGAATTTCATTCACTTGAGAATGATATCCCCTCTCTGGATATTCCTCATTTCTTTGAATATTATTAAAGTATTAAATATTATTATATTTTTATCCACACCTCATTTCTCATTTCTCTGGATACTATTATATTTATTACTGTTTCGTTATATTATTTTTATTCACGCCTCATTTCTCTAGATACTATTGTTTAGTTACATTATACTTTCATTCATTTTATTTGGTTAAAAACCACTCAATTAATTTAATAATATTTAAAACTGTTAAAACTATGTTTTAAGCTTAAGAGTAAAGTATATACATTATAATTGTTTGTTTGAAAAAAATATTAATAAGTGTCGTGATTAAAAATGATGAATTATGGAAATAATAATAACAACTCCTGAAAAATGGTAATGATTAAAAATCCCATTATTACATTACTCATCATTTACAATATATTAAATTCTGCTATATAAACACATAATTCATACCGGATTTTTTTAAACAAGTCGGCTTTGATTTCAAAATGACTTAATCTGATTTGGTCTGAACCATTTGGCCATTTATTTAATCTTCATAAATATCTCACCAAAAGTAATAGATCCACATAGTTCGATTTTTCCAATTTGAATTTATATAAATTTTAACATTCCTTTAAAAAAAGAACTTGAATAACCTTGCCATTTGAGTTAACAATAATTTCCTTCGTTATTTATATGTTATGTACTTTGGCTGATGCATCTCATGTACCAGACCTGATTGTTTATTTTGTAAGTTTGGGCTTCTGTTTCATGGAATGTGATAATTGTTTGGCGTTGTACATTATTGGGAATATTTGAATGTATATGAAATATTTATAAGATATATGTTGTACCGTTTGGATCATTGTATTTTATTATTTTAAAAATATTATCTAGATTTAAACATATATATTTTAAGATGTAGTGTATTAAAATGTAAAGTGATGACCAATATTAGAGGAGAGACATCAGTAGTGGTGAAGGGATCAGAAGTGGCCACATCAACACAAGTGTAAGATCCATTTAAATAGATTAAATACATAATCAAATAAATACACAAAAATTAAAAATTGTAAATTGACTAGGCTTACAAGTGTCCAAAAATTGAGCCTTTATGCCTAGCTGAGTTTTTAGAACATCATGTCACTGTCACCACTTATAGTGTTCTAACTGAAAGACAACATCACAACTTAAAACATGCTAGAATGTCCAACCAAAAAGTATTGCTCCACTGTCAAATATAGCACAATAAATGACATATGGAGACAATTCTACCAAGCTACAAGCCCATCATGCATCCAACACCCATCCCCACTTGAACAAGTAAACAAACCCAATGGTTCATGTTCACCTATGACAATTATCCACAAACCAACTTTAGCAATGCAATAAATTGTAATCAACACAATAAAATGATCAAATCAACCATTAAACATATTAAAAGAAAAAAGATTAGCCAAGGTAAGGATGCAATTAATGACAACCAAACCATTAAAATGATCAAATCAACTATTAAACTCATCAAAAGCATAAAGGTCAATTAAATTGATAAAAAAACACAAGGATCAACCATGTTAGCCATTGGATCATACTACAAACAACAACAACCACGGATTCAGAAAAACAAGTTTGCAATCAATGCCAATGACATCCATCATCAATAATTAACATATGCATACTATAAATCAACAAAAATCTAACTCAATTTAATACCATTTTTGCAATTCACAACTGAAGCCGCTTAGCATATCATTGTGAGCAGTCCCTCAATTCCTCACATAACATGACTGGTAAATAAATAGCTATTATGGTTAACTTCTTCATGTAATTGTTTAAGTTACCAATTAATAAATATATTTTGTGGTAAACTGTTCCTCTCAATATGTCATCGTTTGCATGTTAAATTTTTCCATACCATATCCATTCTGAACTAGTTAAATATGAAACAGTTAAATGTTAAATGTTAAATATGAAACCATTAACATGTTTGTTTGTCCATACCATATCCAATTCCAAATTTGTAACAATTAACATATGGAGCTACTCAAACTCAACTAGAAACAATTTACATATGGATCGAGAGAAGCAGAGGTGCAATGTAGACGATGAACTTGAGGGATAATGTTAACTACTAGCATTCATCGGGTTATTAGCATTAAGCTAGCAATTAGAACTTGGTATTTAACATGTTAAATACTCCCTTTATTAATTACATATGCTGGTATTTTCTATGACATGACCCTTATGTGGATCTGAACTTTCCTTTTTATTACAATGATGTCTTGTTCTCATACAAGTTGTGTAATCATGGCGTGTTGATGTATTTGTAACTTTAGAATGTATTCACTTGTATATTTTATGTATTGTACCCCGATGTTTATTCCGGGAAGCATCTATAATGTAATTGAGTCATGGCATACCCCGATGTTCCTATCGGGAGATTCAATAATGGAAACAAGTCATGTAAATTCATTGTGGGTAACCCTCCTTATTGATCAAGGGTTAAAGTCCCTGCAATTGTGGGGCCCTAGGGTTATTAGACTCTCCTAGAGAAGTCAACCCTAGTGAGTTATTGTCAATTCGGGAATTAGTATAAATAGAGAGTGAGCCTCTCTATTTATCACACATTCACTCACACTCAGTTGTAGCGCATAACTGAGAGAGAAGAAGTTGCTAGGACAAGAGAGAGAGAGACTACTGCTATCAAGAGATCATCTTATTGTTTTGGGGTTTTTCTTTTGGTGCTGATTCTATCTCTGAGGAAGTTGCAGGGTTTTCTCCTTTATGGTTTCCTCGAGGAAAATCTTTTTGTCCATTGTCTCTTATGTTTGATTGTTTTTCTTGTTATTCTCTTAGTTAAAGATCCTAAGATAATGCTAGCTTGAATGATAAAAATCTAACATGGTATTAGAGCTAACCTAAGAAGAAGACACTGTGCAGCTGTGGAAACTAGGGATTCCTACTTTTTGGATCTCTCTCCATATATTTTCAGCAAAAGAAGGTTGGGATGACTCTCCTCTCTAGGGCGCATCTTTTTGTCGAAGCAGAATCTGATTTTGAGCATTTTCAGTTTTTGACCCAACACTACTACCGAAAATTAAGGCTTTCCACAGAAGTGGAATTTTTGAGTGAACCCAGGCCTAGATTGATCTCCTCCTCAAAATCGAAGTTTAGAGACAAGAATCAAGGTTTTTGGTTGGGGAGAACTCCGAGAAAGTCAAACCCTAATCTGCTCCTGAACCAGCATTGCAAAAATTCAGCTCTAGATCCAGTTCCGACATCTTGACCTGGTAAGATCGAAATCTTTTGTATTTCCATTTGAGGTTCTCTATTAATATGTCTCATCATACCAAGCTTGATGAAAATATTGAGGGAGCTAATAACTTCCGAGCCTGGAAGTATAGGATCTCCATGGTCCTAGAAGAAAATGAGTTGGACTCTTACATCACTGAAGAGGTTCCAATTATAGAGGGAGATGAGGCTAAGGCCTTACACAAGAATAAATTGGTTGTGGCTAAGAGGATTATTGCTGATTCAATCAAGGATCACCTCATACCACATGTGTCCTCCCTAAAGACACTTAAAGCTATGTTTGATGCCCTGACCAAACTATTTGAAGGGAAGAACATAAACCGGAAGATGACTTTGAGGAACCAGTTGAAGAATGTAAAGATCCAGAATGAGGAGACCATACAGTCGTACTTTACAAGGGTCTCCTTGATCAAAGAACAACTTGAAGCAGTGGATGAAGAAGTGGAGAATGCAAAGATTGTGATGACCACCTTGAATGGTCTCCCTAGGTCATGGGATTCTTTCATCCAAGGAATTTGTGCTAGAAAGAAGCTAATCAAGTTTAGTAGGCCATGGGAAGAATGCTCATAAGAAGAAGCTCAAATAGTAGCTCAATAAGAAAAGATGGGAAAAGAAGATCAAGCTCTCACAGTACACTCCAAGAAAAATAGAAGGGACAATCGTCATCACCGAGGTAAGAATTCTCACCAAAAATATAATTCTCTAAAAACAAACAAGGATCTATCCAAACTCAAATGCTATACATGTGATGAAAGAGGACACTTTACTAGAAATTATCCCATGAATAAGAGTGGTTCTAAGAAGAAGAAGAAATCCAAAAGAAGACATCATGCTCACACTGCTGAGGATGATGATCCTCCCAGAAAAAGAGTCAAACAAGAGAGTGAAGATTCTTCAAGTGATGAAGAATATGTTCTGATCTCTGCCCTCACGGGAACTGTCACACATGGAAGCAAAGATTGGCTTATTGACAGTGGGGATTCCAAGCACATGACAGGATTCAAGGAATATTTTGAGAAACTATCCGAACATAATTCACCCCATTAGGTGAAACTTGGGGAGGACTACCAATATCCCATAAAAGGTAGTGGTGAATCCTCCTACAAGCTAGACTCTGGAAAGTCTATGAAAATGAAGGATGTCTTGTTTGTACCAGGACTAAAGAAGAATCTTCTCTCCATATCGGCATTGGATGCAAAAGGCATGAGGGTTGCATTAGTAGATGGCCAAGTTCTCATGTGGCCAAAAGGAAAGACTATTGACAATGCAATAATAATTGGAGAGCAAGAGGGAGGATTATACAAATTGAAGGGACAACCAGAAAAATCTTTGGTTCATGACTCAGTGGAGCCAAATGAACTTTGGCATAGAATGCTTGCACATGTACACTACATAGTACTACCACTTGCAAGAAAAGCTGTTGAAGGACTTCCAGAAATGCAAACAAAACATGAATGAGTTTACAAAGGATGTACGAAAGGAAAGAACACAAAGAAGACATTTTCACGTAGCGAAAGCAAAGCAAAAGGAATCTTGGAAATCATTCACTCCAATGTATGCGGTCCGATGTCATCCAGCTCATTAAGTGGGTATGTATACTATGTTTCTTTCATTGATGATTTTTCTAGAAAGACATGGATATACTTCATGAAAAACAAGGATGAAGTATTTAGCAAGTTCAAAGAGTTCAAAGCCTTGATTGAGAATCATACAAAAAAGAAAATGAAGACCTTTCGATCAAACAGTGGCGAATAATTCACATCAAATGAATTCAAAGAATTATGCAGAGATTCAGGGATTAAGAGGGAGTTAACCACTCCATATAATCCACAACATAATGGGGTTGCAGAAAGAAAGAATAGAACGATTATGGAAGCTGCAAGGGCAATGCTTCATGATCAAGATCTTCCTATGCATCTATGGGTAGAAGATGCTAGAACGACTGTGTATGTACAGAACCATACTTTGCATAAAGTACTCAAGAACAAAACACCTGAAGAAGTCTTCTCCGGCAAGAAACCAAAAGTCATCCATCTCAGAATATTCGGCTGTCCAGTGTACATACACATTCCAAAAGAAAAGAGGTCAATGTTGGATCCTTCAGGAAATAAGGGTATATTTGTGGGATACTCTGAAATCTCAAAAGATTATAGAATATACTTCCCAGGATTCAAGAAAATCGACATAAGCAGAGACGTAACATTTGACGAAGACTCAGCCTACAACAAATCTAGAAAGAGTCTAGTTGAAGACTCTGAAGAAATAGAAGTACCCAAATTTCAAGATACAACTATGAACAATGCAAATCAAGATGAATATCGAGAAATAGAAGAACCTCGGGAACCTGTAGATCCACCCCAAGAGAAGAATCCTAACAAGAGGAAACCTGCATGGGTACGAGAGGCTATCCAAGGTGCAGAAAGATATGGGGCTCCATAATAAGTGCACAGAAAGAGGAAAAGAACCAGGTCCTGCTTCGGCTATGTAGCACTATTGTGTGACTTCATTGATAAAGAACCTTCCAACTATGAAGAAGCAACAGAGAAGAAAGAATGGAAGGATTCTATGATCGAGGAGTACCAGTCGATCATGAAGAATGATGTCTGGGATGTTGTTCCAAGACCAGAGGGGAAGTCTGTTGTGACTTCCAAATGGATCTACAAGATCAAGCATGCTGCAAACAGTAGCATAGAGAAATATAAATCAATATTTGTGGCTCGTGGATTCTCCCAGAAAGAAGGAATAGATTATGAAGAGACTTTTGCACCTGTAGCTAGATACACTTCCATCAGATCGGTACTTGCTCTGACTGCAGTGATGAAATGGAAGATACACCAAATGGATGTCAAGGATGATTTTAAGGAACCATACTTATTTAAAAGTGTATAAATGTTGGCGAATCATACCAATTCTTAAAACACCAACTATAAAATGTTTGGTTATATTTCTCAAAAAATATTTTAATTTCCAAGGATTTTACATCGTTTATATAATAATTTGGCTATTTTTAGGGTGAAAAAAATTTACCCCATCAAAATAGGGGGAAAAAGGGCTTCAAAAATTGCAAAATGGTGAATCTTTTTTTTCCAGAAAACCCCCTAAAAATAGCCCATGGGCTAAATTTTTCCCCTAAAAGTATCCCTGGGGATGATGGACTGCAAGGCCATGACCACACCTATGGCATCGAACCTGAAGCTTCTAAGTAATGCTTCATCAGATTCGGTTGATGCTACGATGTATCGTCAGATGATTGGGTCCTTGATGTACCTGACGAATACGAGACCAAATATTTGCTTTGTTGTGAACACATTGAGCCAGTTCTTGACAGATCCTAGAGATGTTCACTTGATTGCTGCAAAGCATATTCTGAGGTACCTGAAGGGTATAGTTGATTATGGGCTCAAGTATGAAGTGAATCAGAATATTAACCTGGAAGGTTACGTTGATTCAGATTGAGAAGACAGTGCCATTGATAGAAAGAGCACTTCAGGGTGCTGCTTCAGTATGGATCAGGTGTGATATCTTGGTTTAGCAGGAAGCAGTCCTATGTGGAACTGAGTACAGCTAAAGTAGAGTATGTTACAGCTTGTTCAGCTAATTGTGAGGTAGTATGGTTGAGGAAGCTACTGTCTGATTTGTTTGATCTCCAGTTGGATGCTACATGTATATATTGTGACAACTAGAGTTGTGTGAAGTTGTCGGAGAACTCGATGTTCCATGACAAGTCGAAGCATATCAAGATCAAATATCACTATATCAGGGATATGGTGCAGAGAGGGATAGTGAAGCTCCAGTATGTTGCGACGAACGAACAGATAGCTGATGTGTTGACCAAGCCACTAGCTAGAGTGAAGTTTGAGTACTTCAGGGAGAAGCTTGGTGTTCTCCATATCGAGTTTCCCTCCAACGGGAAGTGATGAGTCCATGAGCCATTCTGACATGGTGAGAGGATTGGTTCCCTCCATGGTCAGATATAAGTGCAGGGCCATTCTGATGTGATTGAGGGATGTGTTCTCACATTATCAGATATAAGTGTTGAAGGCCATTCTATGGGAGAATGGATGCACCTGGTCAGTTACCATGAATACTCAGCCTAGAGCTGAGGGCCATTCTGATGTGATTGAGGGATGTGTTCCCACATGATCAGATATAAGTGCTGAAGGCCATTCTCTAGGAGAATGGAGGCACCTGGTCAGTTACCAAGAATACTCATCCTAGAGCTAAGGGCCATTATGATGTGACTGTGGGATGTGTTCCCACATGATCAGATATAAGTGCAGAGCCATTCTGATGTGACTGTGGGATGTGTTCCCACATGACCAGATGTAAGTGCAGAGCCCTTCTGACATGCTGGATTGATTCCCCGCATGGTCAGATGTAAGTGCAGAGCCCTTTCAACATGTATGATTGGATTGGTTCCTCTCATGGTCGAATGTAAGTGCAGAGCCCTTTCGACATGTATGATTGGATTGGTTCCTCTCATGGTCGAATGTAAGTGCAGAGCCCTTTCGACATGTATGATTGGATTGGTTCCTCTCATGGTCGAATGTAAGTGCAGAGCCCTTTCGACATGTATGATTGGATTGGTTCCTCTCATGGTCGAATGTAATTGCAAAGCCTTTCTGACATAGTTGACTGGATTGGTTCCTCTCATGGTCAAATGTGAGTGCTGGGCCTTTTTGACATAGATGACTGTATTGGTTCCTCTCATGGTCAGATGTGAGTGTTGGGCGTGCCTTTTTGACATGTATGTTGGATGTGTTCCTCGCATGGTCAGATGTAAGTGTTGGGCGGGCCATTCTGACTTAGGGTCAGATACAAGCGTTGAAGAAGACCTATATGGAGACTAGGCCTACAACCAGCATGAAAAAGTGTTGGCTCTGTAGAACTTCCTATGAAGAGAAGAATCGAGAGATAGAACCTGTAATGATGATCCAGCAGAGATGATCCAGATCCAGAGATGATCCAGATCCAGTGATGATCCACATACAGAGATGATCCTGATCCAGTGATGATCTAGATCCAGTGATGATCCAGATCCAGTGATGATCTAGATCCAGTAATGAAGATGACTTTAAGACGAAGATGACTTGAAGATGAAGATGACTTGAAGATGGAGATAAATTGATTATCTAGATGATACAGAGAAGAAGACTCATGCTAATAAATTGTGTCGAGAGAATACCTTCCTAGTCAAGAGGGAGTGTTGATGTATTTGTAATTTCAGAATGTATTCACTTGTATATTTTATGTATTGTACCCCAATGTATATTCCTGGAAGTATCTGTAATGTAATTGAGTCATGTCATACCCTGATGTTCCTATCGGGAGATTCAATAATGTAAACAAGTCATGTAAAGTCATTGTGGGTAACCCTCCTTATTGATCAAGGGTTAAAGTCCCCGTAGTTGCGGGTCCCTAGGGTTATTAGACTCTCCTAGAGAAGTCAGCCCTAGTGAGTTATTGTCAAGTCAGGAATTAGTATAAATAGAGAGTGAGCCTCTCTATTTATCACACATTCACTCACACTCAATTGTAGCGCATATCTGAGAGAGAAGAAGTTGCTAGGACAAGAGAGAGAGAGAGACTACTGCTGTTGGGAGATCATATTACTGTTTTGGGGTTTTGCTTTTGGTGTTGATTCTATCTCTGAGGAAGTTGTGGGGTTTTCTCCTTTATGGTTTAACCGAGGAAAATCTTTGTGTCCATTATCTCTTATGTTTGATTGTTGTGCTCATTATTCTCTCAGTTAAAGATCCTAAGATAATGCTAGCTTGAATGATAAAAATCTAACATGGCGAGAGGGAATTCTGTTGCTCGAACAAGGAGGAGATGAAGGAAAGTCACTAGAGGTGCACAAATACAACCTACTTCATTAGATGAGGAGATACAACAAACTATTGTTGACCGGAATGGATATGCAAATGTTGAAGACCAAAGCATGCTAGAGCTTGATGGTGTTTCTCAACTTGCATGTACAACGCACACAATTGGTTTAAGAAAGAAGATCAGTGCTACAGAAGTTGGAAAAAACAGGACATAATGAAGGCCATTGATGATGTTGAATACAATGGGTATTCTATGAGAGCAGCTGCAAAAAATTATGGGATTGCACCAACACCATAATATTCCTCTTCTATGCCCCCATACTTGTAATTGAAAGTGTAAATATGTACCCGCCCATGACAAGAAGCTCAAGGCAGAGGCTCCACAGGTAAAACTCTATGAGTATGGTTGTAAATTCCTAAGCTACATTGTGAATTTTGACTTAGGAGACTGAAGACTTGACGTGACTAAAACGATAGGGGCACATAATCCACTAGGGGTAGAGGTTGAAAGATTGGGTAGCCTTTAGTTGATGATGGGTGTCATCTTGGTACCACGTGCACTTAACAATGAAAGTGAATTGTGATATTGATTAGACGAAACTTAAGTTTATAAGTGACTCATAAGTTATGATTAAAGATTAGTCCTAGATAGGGACACCGAAGAAATTGCTAGTCTTATCAAGGCAAAAACAAGCTAATATAATCTAACTATCAACATTAGTCTAATTATTACTATGTTCTGATAAGTAAAAGTAAGAAGTTAGTCTAGATATCATTGATATCTTAGTCTTGGCAAAGGATACTGAGAAAGTACTGGAAGTTAATTAGTTGAGTTAAAGTAAAGTTAAGATAAGTTAATTACGTCAATAGATGTTTTTATTTGAGATTTGGGGTGGACTACGACCTATGATTTTTCATCTATGGACAAGGATGAGACAAGTGTACTGTCGAAATTGATTCTATGGAAGTCGTTCAAAATTCAAAATTAACAATTATAAAAAAATGAATATAAAAAATAATTGGTAGCTAACTAATGAATGGATAACTAGTAGCAATGTAGGGATAACTTATAGTTGATGAATGGGTAGCCAACAATTCATGGCAAATAACTAGAAGAATGTGAGATAAAAAAAGAAAAAGAATATAAAAAATAATTGCTACTTGATAAATGGATAACAAGAAGAATGTCCGTGATAACATGTAGCTAGGCATGGATAACGCAGAGTTGAACCGTTTAACTAGAAGAATATGATGAATAAAAAAATATTTTGCATTCCATAATTATCTCTCAACCATTTGATCCCTATCGACGTAATCCAACCACAAACTATGTGTGTGTACTAATTAAACAAAAGATTTACTAAATATTAAAGATTAACTAAAATTAAAGTTAAGTTCAACAAGAAATTATGATTAAAACTATTTTTAAAATAAAAATTCCCTTTAATTATGTCTTAAACATTTAAACAAAAATTTATATATATATATATGGGGTAAGAGAGGCTATTTGGCAGGATAACAAGGGGGAATGCGTATGGCTCTTTTGAAAGAACCCTAGTCGGTGTGAAAAAAGTTAGCATGATATAAAAATGCATCGAGGTGGTAAAAGACTGATTAAATATTTATTTATTATTTTTGATGCTGAATGGAAGTTGGGCGACCTCTCTCTTAAGAGAATTAGTCCCAAGCTCTTTATTTCTCTTTCACTGCATTCATTTCTTAACTAGAAGCTGGGCGTCTCCTTTTGGAGATAAGTATACTTCTTTCTTTGTGGTTTAAAATATGTTAAATTTTATTAATGTAGGATGAGAATTCACAAATTTTCAACTGTTTACATATTCTTATCTTTCTTTGATAAGAACGTTATATGTGTACATTGTGAGTGTTCAGTTTTACAAAGGCAAAGAACGTTATATGTGTACATTGTAAGTGTTCAGTTTTACAAAGGAATATCATGTCATTATTTGGTATTAGAGAAAAAGTGAATAATTCGTATTTATTGCATTTTTAATGAAATCAAGCAAAGGTTGTTATATATTAGATAGTTGATCATTGTTAATTGAAAACATACATTTTTGGAGAGGTAAAATCAATAAATTTTATGTATGTGTTTTGTTATATGAGACATTTACTTTGAATTGTTAAAGTTAATGTCTTAGCAAAGAACATATTATAGTGACTGTAACATTCCTAAATTTTGTAAAATAAAAAAAATATTTCCTGCATGTACTAAGAGAATTTCCTGGAAATTTATTAGATAGATGTTATTGTTCATACTTCTTTGACATGTCTTACTGGCGTTAAGTACCTAAGGTATTTTAATTGGTGATCTACTAACATAACATTCCTTTGTGATGTAAGAAAACTGTCCCTGTTTGAACTTGTTGTCGTAAGACAGTTTGTCGTTGCTTCTTGATTGTTTTTACTCTTGAGTTGTATCATGGGATAACTCCTGGTCTTGCTTAATCGTTATGACTAACGCATGGATTACCGTTTTACTCATGCGCAGGTGGGTGACTTACTCCGACATCACAACTAAAGAACAAATTAGTTATAAGGCCATAAAAGACAAAAGGTAAGCTTTTGGTTTAGACAAAGATCTAAACCCTATCCTATTTGGATGTTCTTATGCCATTCTACATAGTAACCATTTTTTTGGTCTTTTATTAGAATAATTCTTAGAAGCCCCAAACTAGGTACATTGTAACATTTTTCAATGTTTTTCTCTAGAGGTTTAATGTTTATAAGAAACAAGGGTTGATATACCCACGGTTACATTAATCAACAACGATAAAACTTGTTGAAATTGAACTATGTATTTTGGGTGATAATATTTTATGGAAAGGCATACATGGTGTTTTAACATTTATCTTGTCCTCCGTATGAGTTCATCTATTGACTTAAGTGTGATGGTGATAGGTGGAGTACGATTCATAAACTCGTCTCCTTTTAGACCATGGGAAAACGATCCAAACTCTACATGTCGGCAATATTCGAGTTGTAAAACCCTAGAGGTTTTATTGTGTCTTGTTTATTGCGCGTATCATTTGGTTAGGGTTCTTAAGGGATTTTATAGTTTTAACATCTCCTTCAAAGGCCTTCGGCTTCTTGACCTTGTTATTCCATGGTTTGTAACCACCAGACTCATCCTTCATCACCATTTTCACCAGTTGATACTTGAACCAGTCATTAATGGAGTTTGCAAATGTTGCTTTGGTGATTATTGTGTGCTGTGAAGAACCACAAGGTAACTGTAACTTCAATGATATACTTTCTTTTTTTATTTATAAGTGATCTTTTCCTTAAGCAAATGATTAAGGTTTAACTTCCGGGTAACATATTGTGTGTAGAGAAACTCTGCAGCAGAGTGTGGATGGAAAAACCAGCCGTGAAACCTCTCCTTTCAACTAGTAACAACTCTGTCATTCCCTAGTGTGGATATTGAGGAGAAAACTGGTTTCGTGGTG
Organism: Pseudotsuga menziesii; assembly: GCA_001517045.1. NCBI lineage: Eukaryota > Viridiplantae > Streptophyta > Pinopsida > Pinales > Pinaceae > Pseudotsuga > Pseudotsuga menziesii. Next base: position 32,660 of record LPNX010285947.1, on the reverse strand, counting down.
TATAAACGTTTGGTATTTAACTTTGCACAGCCTGTCAATGTGAAAGCGATATCATTGCTTTGGTATAGATGTATATTATTATAATGGTAATTGGAATACTTGTAGAGTCTTTTTAAAAGACTATGCCACTCTGTAATTTTGTTTGGTTCTAAACTTGTTTTTAATATGGTAAGAACATGTGTTATGTCTAAGGTGACTGTGTAAATTACAGAATGTGAAATGAATCACTACTCTTGGAGTCTTGCGACTATGCCGCTTTTTTTTCTTTTTACAAGATATATGTTGATAAAATAGCACTTCTGTCATTTATATTTTGTTGTACAGACCTTCAACTAGTATGACCCTGCAAGGGTTTTGTATTTTACTTACAATGTTGTAATAGTTAAGGCTGTGAGCCTTTACCTTGTCAATTTTTATTCCTGGGTAGAGATGCCACACTAAGACATGGTTTTGTTATTTTGATGGATAAAAAATTGGCAGGGTTGGAGTTTATTTTTCCCAGACCACTTGTTGTGTGATAACTTTTCCATAAGAGGACTCGATACATAAGAGGACTTGGTTTTGATCTCTGCTATTAAATGAAACTCCTTGTAAAAAAATATATTGTTAGTAGTGTATGAACGCATGAGGGCTTTTCATATTTCTTTTGATTTTAAAACTCATACTGTACTAGTGGGTTAAGATTCTAACGCTTCTACTTAACAGTAAAGGGCTTTGGCTATAAGCCTCTGCTGTAGCTTCATTGTTGGTTTGATAACACGATGGATATGATATGGGACAAATCCCGTAAGGTTTTACTATGTACAGCCCTTACTGCATTTTAATCTATGTTTCATTTATCGAGTCCTCTATTATTGTTTATAGTTTGTAATATCATTATGGCCATGCTATCATAATGTATTTGTAAAATATTACTGTTTAAATTTGTTTATTTGATGTTGAAGGACTCGTGAGGGCTTAAATCCTATAGCTTCATTATGTAGCTATTAGTTTGTTTATAGTCTCATAGTTTGTAATTAACAGACGGTAAAGAGTTTCTTTCTATTGTTGAAGACAAAAGACGTGAGATAAATTACAAAAGATATTAATTGTTACCAATATCTAGCATGATTATTAAGGTTTATTATACAATTAGATTTCATGTTTTGAAAGGCTTTGGTATTCTTATTCTATAGTCACGATACTATTTCTTCGATTATATTCACCCTTTGAAAAGGGCCATGGATCCATTTGTCAAATAGTTATGTCAGTTTACCTCTATTTACTTGTACTACTGTTAAAACTCATATATAAATAAAAAGTCAGTTATATAACGATTTTAGGGTTTCATCGTTTGGTGAAGTTTTTTTTTTACTTGATTATTTTACTTTTTTTTATTTAATTATAATACGCCATGAGACTATATGTAACTTCTGTTATAGTTGGAAAAAAATTATATTCTGTTAGTTAACCATATTGTTTCGAAAACAAGAAGCTCTAAGGCTATCTGCCATCCTTCTTCCGTAAGAGAATTTTCTTGTAGATAACAACGCAAAAATGGCCTTTAGATTGAAATCGGGGCTATGACTTGTTGTTAAACTCGACTTAATGTTAAAATGTGTCAAGAACTGGTTATAATATCTTTAGAACATCTCTATGGTATTTAGTTTAACCTGACAAGTTTTAATTTAAAACATGATACATTAGCTTTATACCTATTTATTGTTTATACTTTATCTGTAATTTAAGGTTTGGTTTTACTAACTGTAATTATTTATAATATTTTTATCTTTTTTATATTAAGAGCTATGGCTTATAAACTTACTAAATACCAGGTTTTATAATTATCAGAGGCTTGTACACAATAAAAACATAACACTTCCATTCTCTGTAAATAACTAAGATACCCAATTATTCAATAATTTCGTTTCTACTATTCAGACATAATTGCATATCTTCATGTACTAGAGTATGTCACTTCAGTGAGAGGAAAAATACAGGAGATAATTTTAAATTCATTTCTCTGTCAATAAATTTCTATGCCAATACTTCATCAAATAATCATTGAATAAATATCATTTAAATATGACCAAATTTGAAAATAATTTTATAGCTTATTTAAACAGAAATAGATAACATATTACAGATATAGAGTTGGAACCTGGATGTGTTGCAGAAAAGGGACTAACACCTAAGGGATACTGTTCCACCCAACCTTTTCCTGAAGTAACCAAATCACTTGCTTAGGACACTCGAGCTTGTTCACTGAACCACTAGGACAAATATCTCTGCCACACAGCAGACTTCTGCAACCTAGAAAATCACTTTAGCTACCCCCTCATCAAATTCTTTGTGTGCCTGACTTTTCAGTTTGCAGTAGTCACAAATTTCATTCTCTCCGAAATCAAAATGAGTAGTGAGCCTCCTGCTCAATTTGATGGTTTATATAATATTTCCTAGGTCTTTGGGCCAGTTTTAGAATTTAATGAGCCACCAGCTCAGTTCCCCCTCTCGGGGAACCTGACCACTTTTTTAGGGATTATGCTCCCACAACAACTAAAAAGTGAATGCTAGTGCTGCCACTTGTCAACCAACCTTCTATAACTGCTCCTTCCTCCTAGTGGGTCAGTGAACAATCATTTAACAACCTCCCTTGAATAGGTGTCTCCCTTTATTAATTATTAAAATAAATAATTATTCAATTACAGTCGTCCTTGACCCACTTGGTCATAAACTTTACACTAAAAATTAACATAATGTTTTTGCTGAAATAAATAATAAATATTTATTTTTTTAGTTTTGGGTATGTTACACTGACAAGTCATAAATAATTCAAGAAGTCTTACCTTAGTGTTACTAAGATTATTATGGATGATTTAAACTTCATAATTAATCATGTAATTATGTTCTTTGTTATAAGGTGAACAAGTATGAGAAAGATCAATAATCTAATTGGGGAAACTTAAATCAAGGAACTTTTGATATGATCGAGGAGTAGTCCTTTGAAAAAATTAACCTAGATTTTATGATGATTGACTTTATCTTCTACAATTTAGGAATCCTTTTGGAATAAGCATTCCTTACTCAAAGGACTTATTGGATAAATAACCAGCGTAGATCCAAATCCTAGGCTCTATCAAGCGCTGAGAGGGATCAAATCTCTTTGTAGGTATCCATTGATTTGATTCAAACCAAAAGACACATATTTTTATTTAAGGTCCACATATAATATTTTATTATTAATATTTAATATTATTTATGGCCCACATATAATATTTTTTATTATTTTTTATTTTGTTATGAACTAACATTACAATATTTCCTCATACATGGTTTTAAAACCATGCACATGGTTTGTTTAAAACCATGTGCAAGGCCAACTTTTTATTATTATTTTGTTAAGTAAAAACGTTACAACATCTCCCCCATATTGTGTTTTTTTCCTCATCTATTTTTTTCTACGGATAATTAAATTTTTACTTTTTTATTGTTTTGTTAGTTAGGAAGATTACAACATCTCCCCCATATTAGGTTTTTTTTCTGGCCGACATTTATTACGTATGTGCATGGTATTAAAACCATGTGCAAACCATGTGCACATGGTTTTAAAACCATGCATATGGTTTATGGTTTTAAAACCACATGGTTTATGGTTTTAAAACCATGTGCAAGGCCAACATTTATTATTATTTTGTTAAGTTAAAACATTACAACATCTCCCCCATATTGTGTTTTTTTTATAGCCGACATAACATTATGTTCTATTTTTTTTATAGCCGACATAACATTATGTAACGTTACAAGATCTACCCCATACTGGGCTGTAGAGCGCTTCTCGGCGCAATTAATGTGAGAGGCTCGATACAATCCAGAATAAATAAATTAGTGTATAGACGTTATATTCTTATACTATATTTTTATTTAATTAATCTCTCACTCTTATCATAAGGGTTTTGAAAGATAAATACATAATGCATGTTTGATAAACTAATTTTAATTAATAGGATGAAGATTTAAGTAAGGGAATGTGAGTTTCTATTCTTGAATAGCCACAACGTGAAGCTAGTGTTTAGAGACTAAGCGGATGTAGAAACAAGGGAATAGTGGAAGCACACAATGTAACTTAAGGGCATGAAAGTGCTATCAAGAGTTTGTAAGGCATGGTTAAACCCTTACGATAGAAATGTATACAAGGTAGGACAATTATTCCTCATTGAAAGGAGAAAGTAGTTGTATTTGATAATGCAGAATGAATACTATGGAACTAATTAATAAAGGGTTTTGACATGAATTCATAGGGATGCAATTGCTACACTATGCGGATCACGATTACAATTTTATTATGAATACTAACATATTCACTTGGTTTCGATGGCTATCATTTTAGTTTGTTAGACAAAGTTAAAGGAATTTTTTTTATCCCATTTCCCAAAACAATAATGAGGAAATAGAGTAGATTACAAGTGGTATCAGAGCACTAGGTTACAACACCATGGTATATGGACTCGCACACATCCATGTATGTTTTGTACTTTGTGAAATATTAGGTATAAAATGCAAGTTGTTGCATCAATTGTTTACATTGTTCGACATGCATGACTTAAGTTAGTTGATTAGGATGTTTTTATTAGGCATAAAAAACATAGATTAAATGGCTCTGATTAATAGCTAAATGGTCATAATGACTTGAATGTGTGCTAGAAATAAATTTTTCATTAAGTATGATATGGCTAAGTTACTTAGGAAAAGAAATGTTTAAAACATTTGAATGCATAATGTGGAAAGTAAGATTGATTGAAGTATGAGTAATTATGCTATAGGGAAAATATAACTTAAATTGATTATGTGGAAATTTTATTAACCATAGGTTTAAAGGCTTCTAGAAGACTTGCATGATTTGTTGAAAGCATAAAAGTAAATTAGATTGTAGATTGTTATTGGTGTAGATGTTTTAAATTGGTCATAAGGATTTGTGATAACACGTGGATAACACTTGAGACGTTTAAAGAATGATTACATTAGGATTTCACCTTAAGTTTATAAGTACCAAGAAACTTATGGTATATGAATAAAATTGCATGAATTCCAACATCAAGGGTAATGTAAAATGACATGCTTAGGAAAATACACTTTCATGCATAATGTTGAGTAAAATGAAATTCAATGTGTAACTTGTTAAGATTATGCTAGGAGGTTTTAAAATGCATTAATACACCGAGTCAAGGACATTTGAAGAGAGACATGGAAAACAAAAGCTAGAGGTAACATTAAAGTCTAAAGTATATTCAAGCTTATAAGAAAGTAAGGTTATTCTTAAAGTACCAATCAATGAAAGATACATGCAAGTATAGTTACAACCATGGTTGTCGAAAAAGAAATGCATTGAGGTCATGTATAAGAATATTATGTTGCATCAAGAGTTTATGTGCACTCAAAATAGGATTTTGCTGTGATATTTTATGTCTTTATGTTGACTAAAGAGATTATGATGTAAATCAATTCTGGCAAGAAAATGGTTAGTGAAGCATGTAGGTGTGCATAGGTGCAATAAGTTTCGTCAAGTTTGGTAAATGTAAAGTAGTACATGATGTAATTTCTAAAATAAGTTGTGATTTAATGGCTAGTTTTGAAAACATAGCATGAGGATAATTTATAGTTAGACAATTGATAGTCACTTGCATGAATGATTTAATATATTTATAAGAAACCAAATAGGAAACAATGTGATAGATTTGAAATCCTATCGAAATACTTTTGATAATGTTAAATTGAATTGATGGATATTTATAGCAATTGATTTGGGAAATCAAGAATTGTTGGAATGATTGACACATGTTTTGCAAATATAGCTAGAAGTACCAAGTTATGAAATTAGTTTAATATGGCATTTAACATACTTGAGGTATGTTGTTGTTATCCAAGTATTAAAGGAGTTAAGATAAGGATTGATGTTGAGTAGAAGGGATATGGATAATTAATATTAATGACCTTTACTATGTTGATTTGATGTTGATTCAGAAGACTCTCGAGCATCAATATTATTGACTATGACTTGATGTTGAGTTGGGAGAACTTAGGAGCATCAAGATTACCTAGAATTATTATGTTTGATATCATGATATAATGTTGTGATGCAGGAGCATCTACTCAAAGTTATATGTTTTCTTAATAAGCAACCAATGTTATATATATGCTTCCTTGTAGTAGTTTCTATAAGTATAGAGTTAGTTGTTGATTACTTGTAATTGAGTTTTAAGATAGGATTAGTTTGATTGTAATAATGGAAATTTGCCACTGATGTCCTCCTATCTTGCAAGAGGTTGCTCGAGGATAAGCCTGTTATAGATTTTCTTTCTTTAGGATTTCAGATCCTAGTTATCCAGATCTGACAAGTTTAAAAAATTCTATTTAATCATTGGATGTAATTAATCAAAGTTTTAATCCTCTACATGAAATTGAATATCCGAAATGTCCTTTTCAATAAACATAATTATGTTTGAACGTCTGTGTGTATAAATTGAATGATATTGATAGAAAAGCCCAGAAGCCCTGAAGACTGTCACATGTTCATCTAAATACAATATGTGCGAAATCGATCGTTTCATTGATCAATTTAACAAGATAGTAGCCTCGATTAAATAGAGGAAATTAACTTGCAACATAGAAATATCTACGGTCATAGAGAAATTCCATAGGGTAGATTTACGAGCTAGTTAAAGCTCCGAAATTCCAAAATAAATCATTCCATACAATTCTGGATCATATGGTAGAAATCAGAGGCCATGAACGATCGACGGTCAGGGATAATTCTGCTGGGAAAAGTGCATCGAGTTTAATTATAAGGTCAAGCCGCGAAATTATAAAACCAGCCGCCCCTTTGTGATCACATATCAACCGGTGAAAGAAGTTGCCGAAGTGATCAACGACTCATATAACATCCTGCTGATGCAATTTGCGCGAGATTGGAAACAACCGTGCAGACGTGAAATTCCAATGAAAGAGGGTTAATACATTTTGAAGTCTGCTTTGAGTGTGTTGGGTGACAATTTGACAGCTAATAAGGGAAAATTTTAATTAGCAATTCAAGCTGATTAGAATCTAGCTAGGCCATCTAACTTCACTTGACATCAATTTTGGTATTAGATCTAGTTTATAGAAGGAGAAGGATGCCACCAAGATGAGGATGAGCACATGGAGTTCTAGTTGGAGGTGGTCGAGAAAGACATGAATTCATAGGGATGTAACTGGTACACTCAGGATCATGATGGAAATTTTATTATGAATACTAACGCATTCACTTAATTTCGATGGCTATCATTTTAGTTTGTTAGATGAAGTTAAAGGATTTTTTTTTTACCCCATTTCCCAAAACAATAATGAGGAAATCGAGTACATTACAAGTGGTATCAGAGCACCAGGTTACAAATCTATAGCCTATGGACTTGCACATGTATATGTATGTTATGTACTCTATGAAATATTACGTCTCAAATGCAATTTGTTGCATCAATTGTTTACATTGTTCGACATGCATGACTTAATTCTTTTTTTTGTAAGCTGCACAGAAAATTATATTACAGGGGCAAAAAATTACAGCAAAATTCTCATGAGTGACACAGGTTGAAGGAGACTAGGCCTCCTTCAAAGCCATTCAAAAAATAAGACACTTGTCTATTTGGATGCATACTAATACTGATCCAGACTATAAAAACTGTTCTTGAAAGATGCTTAGGGAAACTGGGTTGTGTAACCAGCCAAGCCCCTCTAAAACCAAAAAGAGACATAAAGTAAAACTTATGTAAAACATAGATAATATCTAAAAGCTTGCATGAAGCGAAGCCAGCAGGAAACCTGTTCAGAGCACTTAATAAGCAGAGGGGGGATCTTCGGTGATGGGGCATGCCCATCGCTCCTCTTGTGACTTAGTGGGCGAGTTTGTGGCCACCGAAGGGACGAGAGACATCGATGGGAGAAGCCTGACTTGCACTGGTGGTGATTCCTTCCGTCGTTTGGAGAGGGGTTCCACTGGAGAAGGGACCCTGAATGGTTTAGCTCGAGGCGATTTGGAGGAGCCTCCACTTCCCCCCAGACTGGTAAAGGCTTCCCCACCCGTCTCGCTTCCACTTGCTCCGCCGCTAGCACCCCCCTGTTCTCCTCCCCCTGACTTGTGGATGTTTAAGCTAGAAATGCTAACTGTGCCTTTCCAGGAAAAGGTTTTATCCAAATCTGTCAGCATTGCATCAATCTCTGCTATCTTCATTTTCATAGTATGGACCGCCATCTTAGCCTCTGCCCAGTTGCTGAGCATATCTTCAGCTAGATTATAAAGCATGTTTTTCACCATCCAGTAATGGTTGACACGACTACCATCCTCTCCTGTCGAAAGCTTTCTATTTAGAACCTTATTTTCCCATGCCTCTACCATCACTCGAACACGCTCAGAAATGTGCGATTCATAATCCTCAATGATAAGGGCACTGAGCTGCTCCTTTGGGATTTAGCACGCCCCGAATTAGCTCTCCTAGAGGTACCACGCTTGCGCGACATGGCTAAATTAAGATTGAGATCAAAATGTTGTGGGATGAAAACACCTTCACGGGCTTTGGAATGATCTGCACCTGCAATATTAGCAATAGCAGCAATAAAACAGTGGTAGACCACCCTGAACTCGCAGCCAATGCACCTTTCGTCCATTTCATAGCGAGTGCGAAACGACTACGAAAAATTCCTGTCAGTCTCCATTAAACCAATCGGACAGGCTTTGAATGAGCCTAGGATGAAGAACCAGATCCAGCTCCGCTTGCATGCTTTGACTTGACTCGAGGATTATCTTCCGCATACAGAGGGTCCTGCGTGGAATGACGATGTTCATGAGCAGGGTGATGGCTGCACGTATTAACATATTTTAAACCTAGCAGCCGGAGATTATGCCAAGTGTCGTTGGGGATCACCGAAAGAGGAACGTCAGAGGAATACGATTCCGGGCACGGGGAGTCATGATTGTCTGCATGTGTCGTCATTTGAGGCGAAGGACATGTGTCGATGGCTTTGGGTGCACCGGTGTCCTTGCTATTGTCACCCGCAGCCGGGTGTGCATGACTTAATTCAATTGAATAGGATGTTTTTATTAGGCATAAAAAACATAGATTAAATGGCTCTGACTAATAGGTAAAGGGTAATAATGACTTGAATGTGTGCTAGGTATCAAATTTTCAATAAGTATGATATCGTTAAGTTACTTAGGCAAAGAAATGTTTAAAACATTTGAATGCATAATGTGGAAAGTATGATTGATTGAATTATGAGAAACTATGCTATAGGGAAAACATAACTTAAATTGATTATTGGAAATTTTATTAACGATAGGTTTAAAAATCATGATTGATGGTGACATATAAAGGCTTCTAGAAGACTTGCATGATTTGTTGAAAGCATAAAAGTAAATTAGATTGTAGACTGTCATCAATGTATATGCTTTAAGTTGTTTCTCTCTAAACAAAGAAGAGTGATAATTTTTCCTTTTTGAGTTGATTGGAAGTAAACCCTAATTATAATTATCCTACTATGGAGAGAAATGATTTGAGTTTAATATTTAACACCGTATTGAAAAATCTAGCAAGGCTCCTTTTTCATCTTTTCCCTAGTGGATCCATGCCTAGCTTAGGGGTAGCCTCTCTGTGGGAAAACATACACAAAATAGTGAGACAGACGGTTGGGAGGAAAGTTGAAGTCAAGTCTTCAATTGATCTCCTGGTCAATAAAATAAATATGCTTCTTTCTTTGTGGTTTAAAATATGTTAAATTTTATTAATGTATGTTGAGAATTCATAATTTTTGTAGTGTTTACAGATCCTTCCTTTGATAAGAATGTCATATGTGTACATGGTAAGTGTTCAGTTTTACAAAAGCATATCATGTCATTATTTGGTATAAGGATCAAATGCGAATAATTTGTATTTATTGTATTCTTAATGAAATCAAGCAAGGGTTTTGATATATTAGATAGTTGATCATTGTTAATTGAAAATATACACTTTTGGAGGGGTAAAATCAATAAATTCCATGCATGGGCTTTGTTGTATGAGACTTTCACTTGGCATTGTTAAAGTTAATGTCTTATCAAGGAACATATTATAGTGACGGGTCATAAATAACTCGAGAATTCTTACCTTAGTGTTACTAAGATTATTATGGATGATTTAAACTTCATAATTAATTATGTAATTATGTTTTTTTATATAAGGTGAACAAGTATGGGAAAGATCAATAATCTAATTAGGGAAACTTAAATCAAGGAATTTTTGATATGATCGAGGAGTAGTCCTTTGCAAATAAACCTAGATCTTATGATGATTGACTTTATCTTCTACAATTTAGGAATACTTTTGGAATAACATTTCCTTCTTGAAAGGACTTATTGGATAAGTAATTAATATGAGAGGTTCAATACAATCCAGAATAAATAAATTAGCAAATAGATGTTGCATTCTTATATTATATTTTGGGTCATTTAATCCCTCACTCTTATCATAAGGGTTTTGAAATATACAATACATAATGCATGTTAGATAAACTAATTGTAAATAGTAGGATGGATATTTAAGTAAGGGAACGTAAGTTTCTGTTCTTTAATAGCTACAAACTGGAGCTAGTGTTTAGAGACTAAGAGGATGTAGAAACAAGGGAATAATGGAAGCAAACAATGTAACTTAAGGGTGTGAAAGTAATATCAAGAGTTTGTAATGCATGGCTAAACCTTTACCATAGAAATGTATATAAGTTAAGACAATTATTCCTCATTGAAAGGATAAAGTAGTTGTCTTTGATAATGCATAATGATTACTATGGAATTAATTAATAAAGGGGTTTGACATGAATTGATAGGGATGTAATTGTTATGTTCTGAGGATCATGATTACAATTTTATTATGAATACTAACATATTCACTTGATTTGAATGGCTATCATTTTAGTTTGTTAAACGAAGTTAAAGGAATTTATTTACCCCATTTCCCAAAACAATAATAAGGAAATCGAGTACATTACAAGTGGTATTAGAGCACCAGGTTACAACACTATGGCCTATGGACTTGCACACATACATGTATGTTATGTACTCTATGAAATATTACATATCAATTGCAAGTTGTTGCATCAATTGTTTACATTGTTTGACATGCATGACTTAAGTTGGTTGATTATGATGTTTTTATTTGGCATTAAAAACATGGATTAAATGGATTTGATTGATAGGTAAAGGGTCATAATGACTTGAATGTGTGGTAGAAATAAAATTTTCTATAAGTATGATATGGCTAAGTTACTTAGGTAAAGAAATGTTTAAAACATTTGAATGCATACTGTGGACATTATACATGATTGAAGTATGAGTAACTATTCTATATGGAAAACATAACTTAAATTGATTATGTGGAAATTTTAGTAACCATAGGTTTAAAAGAAATGATTGATGGTGACATATAAAGGCTTCTAGAAGACTTGCATGATTAACTGAAAGCATAAAAATATATTAGATTATAGACTATCATCAGTGTAGATGTTTTAAATTGGTCATAAGGAATTGTGATAACGCTTGAGACATTTAAATAATGATTACATTAGGATTGAATCTTAATTCTATAAGTACCAAGAAACATATGACATATGAATAAAACTGTATGAATTCCAAAATTAAGGGTATTGTAAATTGACATGCCTAGGAAAATACATGTTCATGCATAATGTTGAGTAAAATGAAAGTCGATGCGTAACTTCTTAAGATTATGATAGAAAGTTTTAAAATGAATTAATACATTAAGTCAAGGACATTTGAAGAGAGACATGATGAAGAAACGCTATAGGTATCATCAAAGTCTAGTTACAACCATGGTTGTTGAAAAATAAATGCATTGAGGTCATGCATAAGAACAATATGTCACATCAAGAGTTTATGTGCACTCAAAATAGGATTTTTCTATGATATTTTGTTTCTTTATGTTGACTAAAGAGATTATAATGTAAATAAATTCTGGCAAGAAAATGGTTAGTGAAGCATGCATGTGCGCATAGGTGAAAGAAGCTTCACCAAGTTTGGTAAATGGAAAGTAGTACATGAGGTAACTTCTAAAATAAGTTGTGATTCAATGACTAGTTTTGAAAACATAGCATGAGGCTAATTTACAATTAAACAATTGATATTCATTTGCATGAATGATTTAATATATTTATAAGAAACCAAATAGGAAACAAGGTGATAGATTTGAAATCCTATTGAAATACTTTTGAGAATGTTAAATTGAATTGATTATATTTAAAACAATTTATTTGGGAAATCAAGAATTCTCAGAATGATTGACACATGTTTTGCAACGATAGCTAGAAGTAAGTTATGAAATTAATTCAATATGACATTTAACATACTTGAGGTATGGTGTTGTTAGCCAAGTCTTAAAATACTTAAGACAAGGATTGATATTGAGTCAGAAGGGAGTTGGATCATTAATATTAATTACCTTTACTATGTTGATTTGATGTTGAGTCAGAAGAATCTGGAGCATAAGTGTTATTGACAATGACTTGATGTTGAGTTGGAAGAATTCAGGATCATCATAATTACCTAGAATTATGATATGATGGTCAGCTGGTGAGATCTGGAGCATCAATACAATTTAGAATTATTATGCTCAATTTGATGTTGAGCTGGTAGGCTCTGGTATATCAAGATTACTTAGAGTATTTTTTGTTTGGATTGATGTTGAGTTGGTAGGATATGGAACATCAAAACTATTTAGACTTATCATGTTTGATTTTATGTGAGATGGTAAACTCAAGAACATCAAGTGTAGTTAGTGTTATGATATTTTTATTAATTAATGGCTTATATCTCAAGGTGACTAACAATGCTTCAAGATAAGTGTAGGTATTGGACCATGGGAGCCTCAATAAGACCATAAATTAAGAACAAAATGTAAGTTTATGAAACCTATAATAAAGAACAATAAACTTAATTTCAATAAAGAATTATGAAACCTTTGAGCTAATCATGGAGGACACCCTGATATTATAAGGCTCTTGGACTTTCAAGAAATATTTATACTAAAAAAACCCTTTAATAATAAAATGAAGAAAAAAAGTTTGAATAATAAAAGTATGAGTCTAATAAAGAGAGCCTAAATTGGAATAAGAGAATTTCCCAAAAAGAAAAGTTGCATAGCATGGACATTATAGGGGGTAATGGTCCCTAGTGCACTGAGGGTTCAATTGTAGGTCCTTGAGTTCTTAGTTTTCCATGATTAAGCATATGGATAGTCTAGGAAGGATTGTGGGATAAACATGATATTATTTACATGACTCTACAAAGGGATGGTAAATATACCTTGTGGCTACTATGCATTAGTAATTAAAGATAGAAAACAACCCTGAACGTCGACCAGGTCTATAGAAAAAATGTAAGACTCATTGTGATGTTTGAATTTGGTGTTGAGTGTTTAGACTGTGGAGAACCTAAATGGATTAAGACTCATCATGATGTTTGAATTTTTTTTTGAGATTTTAGGATTTGGAGCACCTGAATGAATTGAAACTCATTATGATGTCTGAAATCGGTGTTGAGCTTGTAGGATCTGGATCACCCAGATTAGTTTAAATGGAAACGAATCATTGAAGTGCTTGGTGTACTACACGGGGGGTTCACTCAATGAACTTGTTCCATAGCATGATCGTTCACATAATATTAAAGAATATCCCTATATTCACTAAAATCCCCTCCCAATATAACTTTCCAATTAACAAAACCCCTAGCTTAACCATATATTGTAGGTATCCATTTTTATCAAGCCATTTTTATTACCCCCTTTATATCATATTATCAAGTTGTAACAAACAATATCCCTAACACATATTAGTATAAGCAAACACAATGCTAAATATAATAATAGTATAATGCTAATAATGATCCCACTAGGATTGTAGGGGTGTTTGATCAATTTGTAGAATTGGATAGTGGGAGACCCAACAAAATATTTATGGGGAGTAAAGACAACCCAATCAAAAGATCAATGTAACAAAGAATGTAAAATTCTAATAGTGTAATAGTTAGTGCAATTCTTAGAAAATATGAGAATTGTAGATGTTTCACACCACACCCTACCAATCTACAAATTTTATCATCTAAATACAAGTATAGACATACAAATCTCATGTTTTCTATAAGTTTAATAAATTAAATTCCATAAAAATGCAAAATTGAAACCATTTCATGGACGGACTTTCCTACCTTCCTATCAAAACAAATATCATTGATGTTTGAACTCAAATGAACATAGCAAAATTAGTGGGAGACCCAAAAAAATAGTTATGAGGAGTAAAGACAACCCAATCAAAAGATCAATGTAACAAAGAATGTAAAATTCTAATAGTCTAATAGTTAGTGCAATTCTTCGAAAATATGAGAATTGCAGATGTTTCACACCACACCCTACCAATCTACAAATTTTGTATCATCTAAATACAAGTATAGACATACAAATCTCATGTTTTCTATAAGTTTAATAAATTAAACTCCATAAAAATTCAAAATTGAAACCGTTTCATGGACGGACTTTCCTACCTTCCTATCAAAACAAATATCATTGATGTTTGAACTCAAATGAACATAGCAAAATTCCTCTTACTTTCCAATAACACCATATGATCATGTGCATAACTTGGATTATGCCATTCACAAGATGCAATGAATTGCCTCCACATACTCTACATTTATTCTTGCAATAAAGGGAATTAACAACATTTAATTACCTTTTCTTGCGTTATATCTACTTTTTTTTACCTTTACAGGAGAGGGAAAAATATCCACTATTAATTTTCGAGCATTGAATAGTTATAAAGATACACAAATGGTGAAAGTTATATGATACCATTTCATGGTAATGATAACACATAGAGTATTAAATAAGTATTTAGATTTTCACTTATGTTCATGTCAGTTCCAATAAAATATTAAGATGGATTCCTTGCATATAAGAGTTTAAATTACAATTCTGAATGTGCCAAATATAACTCAATCTAACAACCATTCCTAGCTATCAATGTGAAAATGTTAAATAAGAATACAAAAAGTTGAAATAAATAATTAGTTAAGAAAGATTGATCTAACTTTTCTTGGTTCTAGTGATCCAAGGAGGATTGATCTCACTTTTCTTGGCTGTCATGGAGCAAGGTTTGATTGAATCTTAATACCCACCTAAACCCCAACCTAAAAAATATTTTTTTTAAAGGAATACTTTATAATTTCAATGATTTGGAGGCATAATCCAACCCATGATTTGGAGGATACTCCTTCGAAAAAGATAAGACTAATATGAATCCATCCCATGATTTGGAGGTATGAATCTAGCTTGTTATTTGGAGGTTATTCCTTAGCAAAAACTATGACTAATATGAATCCAACACGTGATTTGGAGGTATGAATTGAGCCCATGATTTGGAGGTATGAATCCATCCCACGATTTGGGGGTTATTCCTCATCCAACCCAAACAAAATAACCCCTAATATTTATATTACTATGTCAAATAAAAAATCTCCCTTGAACCCTTAATATGAGGAAATATATTTTTAAGGTTTTTAGGAGTATTCAAACCCCCAATATGAATGGACGTGATATGATATTTCCTCATTAGTGACCCCCCCGGGGGTGTACTATAAGTACTTGGAACTTGGTGTGCTAGTTAGTAATATTGATTGTGTTACCACCGTAAATAGCGCAAATAGAAAATACACCAAGAAAGGGTATTTCCCTCGTATTGGGTGAGTTATGCATGATGTGAACACTATATGCTTTAAATATTGGTTTATAAGCATGTTTTTAATGCTATGCTTATTTATGTTTATGTTATGCTTATATTACGTTCATATTATGCTCATGTTATGCTTATGTGATGAAAATTGATACATGTTGAAAAGCAAGTTGAAAATGGCTGAAAGTAATTCACATGAAGTACTTCCATACAGAGGGTATGGATGAATGTTTTGGACTCCATGAAAAATAAATATGGATGAAAATATATGGCAAGGTTATGTGGCATGAAAAAAAAAGAATTTTGTCACATAACAATTGGTCATTTATTTGGTCATTTTTAGTTGTGTCCAATAAAGAGTCTATCCAAATGTAGATCAAGGTTCTAGATGAGGCATTCAGTGTCTCAATTGTCTTCAGGAGTCTCATGACGGTATTCAATTTACTGAATTCCTTCCACAATATCATTATTCCTCATGCTTTGGGAAACTTGTAGATTACTACCATAAGTTTCATTGCTTCCAGTATTTAGAGAGTTGTCACCTTTCTCTATAAATTCAAAATCATCTAGATTGTCTTCCTCATGCAAACCTTGAATTCCCTACTGCTATAGAATGCACTTTAATTTTATATTCTTCTTTTCATAGTCCTCTTCCTTTTTTGAAAGGGGTCCAGTTTATTCCTTACAACTTTGAATTTTACCCTTGGAGTGTTCAACTTTGAGTTCAACCAGAACTAGTTTAATTGTGAGTTGTATCACTTGAATAACTTGCATTTTGAGCTGAAACTAAGGAATAACATGATTTTTGCTAATATCTGATGTTATATCTCCAACTTGATCTTCTAGATTCCTATAGAGTTACTAGCCAATAAAAGTCTTAGGAAAACATAAAAGCATGCATAAGGGGAAAAAAACTTAACCTTTTATGAAAAGAATCGATCTTGAAGGCTCTGTTAAAATAATTGAGATTCCAAGATTTGTTGAAATAAAGTTTTGGGCTTGTTGAAATTGAGCTTCCATGGTTTGTGTTAAGTGTGTGAGCTTCCGGGATATGTGACAAATTTGAGCTATCAGGATCTGGGAAATTTTAGATCTTCTAGAATCTGAGAGCTTCCTGACTCTAGGAAGTAACTTTCCCTAGTTATATTTGGTGGAACTCGAAGATAAAGTTACAATTTGCTTAATCTTAGTTTCGAGAAGGGGTTGTATGCTGAAATATTGTAACTTCAAAGAATATTCTAAATGTATTTTATTGATGTAACCCAAGGGATATGTTATTATTCCTCCAACGAGGTGTTACTGTTGTATTTGGTCATCATAGAGTCATGAGGTAAAGCCTCCACTTGTGTTGTGTCTTTAGTACCCTAATAAATAATCTAATATAGTGTTTTTTTAGTATTCCTAGGTGAAGTCGACCTAGATAGTTTATTGGGGCCGACTTGTCTAGTGCAAAAGTCAATTGACACATATGTATAAATAGAGGAGATGTGGTTCTTATTTGAACACAGGTTCACTCACTTGTGTAGCACATAGGAGAGAGAGAGAGAGAGAGATAACAAAAGGAGGAGAACACCTATTTTGGGGTTTCTTTTACACATCTTATACAAAGGAAGTTTTTTCTAGGTTTTCTTCCCCTTGAGGGTTTCCCAGTATAAATACTGTGTCTAACTTGTGATTGTGTTTCTATCAGTGATTCTTGATATGTTGCTGATGTGATTTTGAATTGAATACTATTGAATCTAGTATAGCATATGAAAACTTAACATGGTATCAGAGCTAATCTGATTAGAGCAGCTTTCACAAGGCGAAATTCTCCCTCCTCCCTCTCCAGAAGAAATTAGGGTTTCTACAAAAGTCAGAGTTTTGAATATGTTCTTGCATAGAAAGTTTCTCCCTCCCAAAGCACATATATTGAGCCCTAGATTGAAGTTTTTGGGTGGCTAGATGTAACACCCCAGTTTTGACCCCGTTGCATTAAACATACATGATGCATATATTGTAATGAATCATGGTGTGGAGCTAAAGGAAAAAGCCCCGCCATTGATTTAATTGTGTTATGTTTCAGTGAACGGAATTGTTGCCGATGGTCTATCATGTTATACGACATATATTAAGTTTTGTCATCATGTAAATATGCATCTTTAATTAAAATGAACCCCAACCAGCTATGTTCACAGCAACTAAATTGAGAAGGGGAAGGATTTTCCCAAGGATAAAGGGGGGGGGAATGTCAAAACTTGAGCCATTAGGGAAAATCCATGTGTCACCACCCTGTTTTGATTTTCCCATCTTTCCTTGTTTTATCCAACCACCACCATTAAAAGCTCTATTGTTAGTTGGGGTAGTTATGGCTGGGAGTGGAGTGTGGCAGGACTGTCAGCCCTTGCCCACATGCATACTCCACCAGTAGATTGACCCTCACGTTTTGGAAAAACAACCACCGCCATCACTCCGTGCAGACTCCCCATTCTCTCTACTATGCCCTCATTCCATCCTCTCCATGACGCCACTCTTTCCCTTGTCTGTTAATTTTTTCACGCACAGGAATCTATTCTGTTGGAATCTGGTGTGTTTTCCCTCTATATTTTGGGGTCTGGTGCAAGTTTCCCTCACGCACTGGTTAGGAGACTATATTTTCTTCTCTAGTGTAGCCCGTGTAAGTTTTCCCGGTGGCTTCATTGCCCAGGATGGACTGTTGTTTTCCCCATGTTGTGAGTGTGTTTACTGATACGTTTTGGGACTGTTGTAAGTTGCTTGGGAGTTGTTTTGGCCATGATAGGGCCAAGAATGACTCAAGAGTCATTTCCCTGTCTAAGCTGTAACTGCTGATTGATTTCATGCATGCAATGGTTGGTCTTCGGATTGTGTTGGGAGCAGGGATGGGGGCTTAGGTTGCTTGATAAACCTGGTGTGTTTGGAAACCACATAGACAGAGCTAGAGGGCTGGCTTTCTTCTCCACAACCCCTGAATAGCACTGGAAGGGAAGTCAGGGCCTAAGGGACTGTGTAGCAGAGAAGGGACTGATTCCTTATGTTGGGTGTGTGTGGGTGTCTTAGAAGTCAGGCTAGTTCTGGTGTAGGTGTCCCTAGCTCTGTAATGAGCTCACCAGCTTAGCATTTATCCTTTTCCAGCTCCTGGATGGCCTAATGAACCCAACTGTGTTGGCTTGGCTATGTTTTGGTGTACCCTTGGCTATGTGTAATCCTGCTTGTTCCTTATTCCTTGGGGGAATCATTCCCAGCTCGGGGGTGGTAGTGTTGCTAAGAGATTAAGGAGCATGCTCACCTATGGTTGGGTGGAACGTTGCAGTGACGTAGATGGTTGTGGAACGAGTTCTTCATAAGATAAGTAATCTTGTCTATTTTACTCCTGCAATCATTTTACTGTTAATGAATATGATGAACATGTTGAATGCTTGTATGAATGTATGTTGCTTCCATTGTGTATGATAATTAATTGTATCTGTGTATGTTCTACTTCAATGCATTTTGTTTCAACATTTTACGAATGTACATGTTCATGGGGTTGGTTTCCCGGATGGTTAAGGCCATGGTAGCGTCCTCTTCATCAGTCGGAGGGTCAGGGATGTTACATTATGGTATCAAAGCCTGCAAGTTTTAGCATGGGCCTCTATGGGCCATGAAAGACTAGTTAGCAAAGGCATGTTGCCTTCTGCCTAGGAGAAATTGGTGAATGACTGGGAAATTCAAAAAAATCTGTCTAAGTGTTTGAACTGTCAGTTCATCAGAACACTTAGTGGGAAGGACTTCCGATGTAGCGGAGAGCTAGGCAGAAGCACACCTGACGGAGGACAGTTGGAAGGAAAATTGTGGAAAATTTTCTAAGTGTGCGACATCCATCGATGGAAAATAGATGTTGGGTTCACCGACACCGCGAAAGAATTTAGCTGTTTGTCAGTCAGCTGTTGCGGCTGCCGAAGGGACTAAAACGTTGTTGCAGCAGTGTTAGTGGTTCCGATTGCCGACAGTAGGAATGTTTCGAAATTTGGTTTAAGTGTTGAAATCGTCAGCGGAAAATAGTTGATCGAGCGCTCGCCGTTGCGGATGGCTAGATAACTACGGGTCCGACAGGTAAGGCCTCCGACCGTCGACGCCGTAAAGAAAGAAAGTTTAAATTTTTTTCTAAGGCCCGAAATCATCGGCTATCGGAAGAAGATAGTGCTTCGTGCGTCCACCGTTGCGGAAACCTAGAGCACTAGCCTTCCGACGAAGAAGGACGGCCGATGCCGATCAGGTTATGCCTTAGTAGATTGGGCCACCGATCGGGAAAAAATCGAAGATGATGAGCCGCCGTTGTGACTACTGAATGAACTAACCCACCGATGTTTTAGTCTTCCACTTGCCGATGCTGAGGTGTTAGTGGATTATGGAACCGACAGAGTTAGCAGAAGATAGAAATTTAGTTTTCGCCGATAGAAGAAGAAATTTTCAAAAATTTGTCTAACTGTTGAGGCCATCAGTGATCGACGACGGTTAGCTGTTTGGATCGGTGGAAGCTAGGGGATTGAACGTCCGCCGTTGCGGCTAGCTAGTGAACTATCCTTCTGATGGATAAAGGCTTCAACCGTCGATGCCGTGGAAGACAAGGAAAGAAGAAAATTCAAATTTTCTCTAAGGCACGAGATCATCGGCCATCGGGAAATGTTAGTGGTACGGATCGCCGATCGGAAAATTTCAATGAAGGTGACTTGCTGTTACGGCTGCTTAGTCAACTAGCCCTCCGACGCTGCAGCAACTAGTGCTTCCAACCACCGATAGACTTACGACTGTGGAAGACTTAAGGAGATTGTTGGCCACTATTGTGGAAGGCTGGCCGACTGACAGGTTATGCTATTACCGAATAGACGCGGGATAATAGACCATTGCAGGACTGATGTGGAAAAAGGAATCAAACGAGTAACTTGCCGATCGAAAGTCTAGATGTTTGCCCGCAGAAGCCGAAGTAAGAACATTTTCCACCATTACAGCTGCGCAAAGGACTATGCACCCGATGCACAGTCAACTTGATCGTAGATGCAGCACATAGGCTGGTTTCATCGCCGATTAGGTTCGGAGAGTTGGATGTGGATCCAATACAGTGGAAGGAAATAGGTGAACAGTCCTTCGCGTCGCCAATGCACATTGGAAATTTGACGATTTGCCCACCGAAACGTCGAAAACGTTGTGCGGAAGAGACTCGATGAAGAGAAGGAAACTTTGGGTTTTTCGAAGTGGAAATTTTCTCAGCGAATTCTAACTGTTTTAGCAGATTTTAGCGGACTATCAGTGGATTACAGGGCTGAATATGAAATAGAGAAAATTCTATGTTTAGCATAATTGTTGTTTTATGAATTTCCAGGAGAAAAGGTAAGTCATTTTGATTTATATTAATATTATGCATCTAACAGTTTGTTACAAACACATTTGCAGAACTTTAGATAACTTCCAAAAGCAGTACTCCAGAGAGAACAGTGTGGTAAAGCCAGAGGTGGTTCAGTTAGGAGAACCCATGATGGGTATGATGCTCGGGATTCTTATGAGAGAGCAGAAGATGCCATGGGAGAAAATGTCTGTAATAGAAATGATGACATAGATTCTAATGGAAGGAGATTCTAGGAGACACCGTCCGAGGTTGCAGCCACCATGAGAAGCTTGATCAAAGCCCAGGAAAAGTAGCATTAGTTGAATGTTGCAATGTTGCAGAGTTTGACAGACTTGCAAAGAAAGATAGATTCTGGACGAGGTACAGCAAGGCTAGAAGGCAGTAAGAGCAGTACTAGGAGAAGGAGAAGGAATTCTAGTGGATCATCTGATTCTAAAGAATCCAGTGGGGATTCTAGTTCTTCTTCTCATAAAATAAAAAGAAAGAGACACCATAGAGATCCCTCTTGGGATGAATTTAAGAAAGCTAAAGCTCCTACATTTGATGGTGAGGTAAAAACTGGACAAGAGGCTAAAGCTTGGCTTCTTGGAATAAAGAAGTACTTTCAAGTGCATGACTATTCGGGAAACATGAAGGCAAGAGTTGCGATATTCAACCTGAATGGAAGAGCATCCATTTGGTGGGAACAATTCAAGCAAGTAAAGAGGATCAGTGAAAGGAGACTTAAGTGGAAATAGTTCAAGAAGTATTTCAAGCAGAAATACCTCTCTGATAGGTATTATGATGACAAGGTTAAGGAGTTCCATGAGATGAGATTGGGACATCGGATAATGGAAGAATATGCAAATAAGTTTTTGGAGCTGTTGAGGTATGTCCGGTAGATCAGAGATGAAAAAGTGAAGGTCCAGCATTTTTCTGAGTGGATTACCTCAGTCTTACAAAGATAGAATTGAGTTTTATGAACCTAGAACTCTTGAAGAAGCAATAAGAAAGGCTAAGTATTGTTATGAGCAAAGCAAAGGTAAGCCGAATTACCATAAGGCATGGAAGGACAAGAAGAATGAGAAGTTTGACCAAAGAAATAAAGGTTTCAAACCTTCTAACTTCAGGAATCAGCAGAAGCAGCCCTCCCAAGCTACGAGTAAACCAGTTGGAGTGACAAGACAAAAGCCTAAGGATCCACAACAGAATAGAGGGCCACTCCAATGTTGGAAATGTGGAGGACCCCACATGCGCAGAAATTGTCCACTTGAGAATGAGAGTGCAACGCCAGCTTAAAACATTCAAGAAGCAGAAACAGGGGGTCAAGTAGCAAGGGCAGTCCCTAGGATTTATGTAGCACTAGAGGAACGCCAGGCAGATCACCAGTCAACTGTGGTTGAAGTAGCAGGTAAGATTGCCGAGCAACTTGTTTCTATTTTGATTGACCCTGGTTCTACTCATAGTTACATTACTCCTAGAGTAGTGGAGATTTGTGCTTTTAAGAAAGTAAAGCATAGGAAGTCTTGGTTAGTTTAGCTATCCACTGGAACTAAGAGAAAGGTTGGTGAAGTGGTAGAGAAATGTCCATTGGTCATGGATGGATTGGTCACTTGTGTAGATCTGAATGTTCTACTGCTTGGTTCCTATGATGTTCTTATTGGAATGGATTGGTTAGAAGCTCACAGGGTGAAGCTTGACTGTTACAATAAGACTTTCGAATGCATAAATGAAGAAGGGAACCTAGTAGTTGTGAAAGGTATTCCAAAGGTGATTTCAGTATGGCAGATTTCAGCAATGCAGTTAAAGAAATTTTGTAGGAAGGGTTGCCAGTTATATGCAGCCCATATTTTGGAGGCATCAGACGATGAAACTCTGAGGTTGGAGGACTATCAGGTGTTACAGGAATTCAGGGATGTGTTTCCTGATGAGATTCTAGGGCTTCCTCCCAAGCAGGACATTGATATCACAATTGAACTTGTGCCAGGAGCAGCACCAGTGTCCAAGGCACCCTACAGGATGAGTACACCAGAGATGCTAGAGTTGAAGATGCAACTACAAGAGTTGTTGGAAAAGAAGTATATCCAACCCAGTGTGTCTCCTTGGGGAGCACCGGTTCTGTTTGTAAAGAATAAATATGGTATACTCAGGTTGTGTATTGATTACAGACAATTGAACAAGGTTACTGTGAAGAATAAATATCCTTTTCCTAGGATTGATGACCTCTTTGATGAAATGAGAGGAGCAAAGGTATTTTCCAAGATTGACTTGAGGTCCGGTTACCATCAGGTGAGAATCAAGGATGAAGACATTCATAAGATAGCCTTAAGGACAAGGTATGGACATTATGAGTTTGTAGCAGTACCATTTGGTCTCACAAATGCATCGGCTACATTTATGTGCCTTATGAATAGTGTCTTCAGCAGATATCTGGATAAGTTTGTTCTTGTCTTCCTTGACGACATTCTTGTTTATTCTAAGAATGAGGAAGAACATGAAGAGCATTTGAGATTGACATTGAAATTGCTCAGGGAGCATCAGCTGTATGCGAAACTGAGCAAGTGTGACTTCTATAGAGATAGAATTCAGTACTTGGGTCACATTATCTCAGAGGAGGGTGTATCTGTGGACCCTAAAAAGATTGAAGCCATTATATCTGTGGACCCCAGTTTTGACCTCGTTGCATTAAACATACATGATTTATATATTGTAATGAATCATGGTGTGGAGCTAAAGTCAAAAGCCCCGCCATCGATTTAATTGTGTTATGTTTCGGCGAATGGAATCGTTGCCGATGGTCTATTGTGGTATACGACATATATTAAGTTTTGTCATCATGTAAATATGCATCTTTAATTAAAATGAACCCCAACCAGCTATGTTCGCGGCAACTAAATAGGAGAGGGGGCAGGATTTTCCCAAGGATAAAGGGGGGGGGAATGTCAAACCTTGAATCATGAGGGAAAATCCATGTGTCACCACCTTGTTTTAATTTTCCCATCTTTCCTTGTTTTATCCAACCACCACCATTAAAAGCTCTGCTGTTAGTTGGAGAAGTTATGGTTGGGAGTGGAGTGTGGTAGGACTGTCAGCCCTTTCCCACGCGCACACTCCACCAGTAGGTTGACCCTCAGGTTTTGGAAAAACAACCACCGCCATCACTCCATGCAGACTCCCCATTCTCTCTACTACGCCCTCATTCCATCCTCTCCACGACACCACTCTTTCCCTTGTTTGTTCATTTTTTCATGCACATGCATCTATTCTGTTGGATCTCATGCAGCCAGGAGGGGAGCCACTTATCGGTTGTCATTCACATTTTTCCACAAAGTGGAATCTGGTGTGTTTT
Organism: Pseudotsuga menziesii; assembly: GCA_001517045.1. Lineage (NCBI taxonomy): Eukaryota > Viridiplantae > Streptophyta > Pinopsida > Pinales > Pinaceae > Pseudotsuga > Pseudotsuga menziesii. The sequence goes on along the minus strand of LPNX010285947.1, from coordinate 8,175 downwards.
CGCTCTATATTTTGGGGTCTGGTGCAAGTTTCCCTCACGCACTGGTTGGGAGACTGTATTTTCTTCTCCAGTGTGGCCTGTGTAAGTTTTCCCGGTGGCTTTGTTGCCCAGGACGGACTGTTGTTTTCCCCATGTTGTGAGTGTGTTTACTGATATGTTTTGGGACTATTGTAAGTTGCTTAGGAGTCATTTTTGCCATGATAGGGCCAAGAACGACTCAGGAGTCGTTTCCCTGTCTAAGCTGTAACTACTGATTGATTTCATGCATGCAATGGTTGGTCTTCGAACTGTGTTGGGAGCAGGGATGGGGGCTTGGGTTGATTGATAAACTTGGTGTGTTTGGAAACCACACAGATAGAGCTAGAGGGCTGGATTTCTTCTCCATAACCCCTGAATAGCACTGGAAGGGAAGTCAGGGCCTAAGGGACTGTATAGCAGAGAACATACTGATTCCTTGTGTTGGGTGTGTGTGGGTGTCTTAGAAGTCAGGCTAGTTCTGGTGTAGGTGTCCCTAGCTCTGTAATGAGCTCACCAGCTTAGCATTTATCCTTTTCCAACTCCTGGATGTCCTGATAAACCCAATTGTGTTGGCTTGGCTGTGTTTTGGTGTACCCTTGCCTATGTGTAAGCCTGATTGTTCCTTATTCCTTGGGGGAATCATGCCTAGCTCGAGGGTGGCAACGTTGTTGAGAGATTAAGGAGCACATTGGCCTATGGTTGGGTGGAACGATGTAGTGACGTAGCTGGTTACGGAATGAGTTCTTCATAAGATAAGTAATCTTGTCTATTTTACTCCTACAATCATTTTACTATTAATGAATATGATGAACATGTTGTATGCTTGTATGAATGTATGTTTCTTCCGTTGTGTATGATAATTAATTGTATCTATGTATGTTCTACTTCAATGCATTTTGTTTCAACATTTTATGAATGCACATGTTCATGGGCTGGTTTCCCGGACGGTTAAGACCATGGTAGTGTCCTCTTCGCCGGTCGGAGGGTTGGGGACGTTACATTAGATACCCGGGAAATCCAAACCCTAGTTTGGCAGTGAACCAAAAAAACTGTAGTGAAACAGAACCAGAAAATATGCAGTGCTACAACCTTACAAGTAGGATTTGAAGACTGTATATTAGGGATCTCTAGAAATTAGTTGGATCAACTAAATCACCTCCTCCAAATGCATCTATTGGTAAGGTAAAACTCCTATTTTAATAAATTTCAATTTTGAGTGACTTACTAGACAAGATGGCCCCAAGCACTAAGATTGAGGACAACTTTGGAAGGCCTAGAAAAATTCCTAGATTGGAAGTATATGATTGGCCTCATTTTGAAAGAGAATGGTCTTGAGAAGTACATCAATAATGAAGTTGTAGAACCTGAAGAAGCTAAAGCAAAGGAGAAGCATGAACAAGACCTAATCAAGGAAATGAGGATCAATGTTGATTCCATTAAGGATCACTTGATCCCTCAAATGTCATCTAAGAAGACACCTAAGAAAATGTATGATGCACTTTATAGAATGTATGAAGGAAAGAACATCAACAAAAAGATGAATTTGAGATCTGAATTGAAGGGCACCAAGATGAGCAAAGGAGAATCTATTCAAGATTACTTCACAAGGGTCTACCAGATCAAAGAGAAGCTAAGTGTTATTGGAGATATCCTTGATGAGGGTGAATTGGTTATGACTACTCTCAATGGCCTCGCTAGACCTTGGGACTCATTCATCCAAACTCTATGTGCAATAAAAGAAATTATGAAATTTGACATAGTATGGGAAGATTGCATATAAGAAGAAGCTAGAGTAGCCAATAGAGAAGGTCTTCTCAGAGAAGATGATCAAGCTCTATCTACCCATACTAAAGAAATAAATCAATCAAACATTAAGAGGAGTAATCATAAGTCTTCAAAGAAGAAATTCCAGAAGAAGAAGAAGAAGGATTACTCAAAGTATAAATTCTACAACTGTCATATGATAGGGAATCTTGCTAGAGAATGTCCATCAGCAAATAACAACAACAACAAAACGCATCGTGATCATCTAGCTGAAGATGAGAATGAAGAAAGACCTTGAAAGATAACTAGAGGTGAAGATGTAGAAGAATATGTGTTATTCTCTGCACTCTCTGGGTCTATAACACCTAGAGTAGATACATGGATTATTGATACTAGTGCCTCTAAGAACATGATAGGAAAGAAGACAAATTTGTCAAATATTGAAGAGAAGAACTCCCCTAGAAGGTATCATTGGGAGATGACTATCAATATCCCATCAAATTTATTGGCGAATCAAGTTACAATATTGACTCTAGGACCTCCATGAAGATGAAGGAAGTACTATGTGTACTAGTTTTGAAAAAGAACCTTGTTAGGAACCCATGTCAATCCCTCTCTTTACTATATTAGTATATTGTTGTTGGGGGCATATGCTTTGTAAGTCGTCCGATAGTAATTGTTGATCCATAGTTTGTGTTATTGTTGTGAGGCACATATGCTTTGTAAGCCGCATGTAGTATTTGTTGATCCATAGTTTATATTGGCCCATGGTTTTGACCCATAGTATTGGTGCCCATAGTTTATATTGGCCCATGGTTTTGACCCATAGTATTGGCGCCTATTTTTGGTATATAAGTGTGTGTTGAGGCCAAGGAAGGCACCGTGAAGTTATTTTGTATTGAGCTTGCTCAAAGGAGGTTTCCCCCTCGAAGTGGCTTGCGATTAATATAAAAATGATTTTGAGTTCTGCTACTATATCGTGTGTTTTGATTACTTGTTTGCTGCAGGTTCCTCACATCTGGTATCAGAGCACTTTCCTTGGCACACATGGGAAATTTTTTTTGGGCAGCAACTTTCAGATCAATTTCTGAAACTTTCTGCACAAAATTAGAAGAAACAGATTGCATATCTGAATTCCTCTTTCAAAAATACGCAGTTTCAAAAAAAAATCATCTCATTTGGAGTTCTAAAAGTGGAGATATCGCGGATTTAAAATCCGCAATTTTTCAGAATTTCGGTGACGGCCGCGGAAATTGCGGCGTGAAAATCTTCTGACCGAGTGCCCATATTTCTATTCCGATTTCATGGGTAGAAGCAGAGTGGTTGTTCCAGTTCCGGAAACATGCTATAATAGCGATTCTGAGCAATAAAGATCCGGTTTTTGAACATTGGGTGGAATTTCTGCCCAAATTTTTTTTTCTGTTGCAGGTTCGGATCTGGGAATAATCCCTCTCCGCTTAACTGTGGGAAGTACTTGGGCATAAGCCCTAAAACTCATTGTGAGGAGTACCACAAGAACCCCGAAGTAGCTGGCCCATTGAGAGGACCTGCCAGCGAAAAGGGCAACGACCCCTACCTGATTAACTAGTTCCCACCCGTGAGGTAAACCAAGAGCTGTCGTTTGTGGCCAAGCAGTTATCAGTTTTACCTGAGCCATGGAGTGAGGGGTACTGCCCCAATATGCAAGCCGTTAGAAAACATTGGTGGCCGAGTGAATCCCTTGAACCGATAGGAAGCCGCACATACCTGGGGTCCATATCTATTTTCAGTTGCACAATTGCAGATTTCCTCTGTCCAAAACTGTTGCCAGTTAGTTTCGTGCCATTGCAGATCCACCTGTTGCCGATCACTTCCGTGCCATTGCAGATCCCTTCCTGAAAAATCTCCTGCTTATGGTTGTCACCCGCACAGGAGCAAAAATCATGGAGGAAGCACTAGCAACCATCCAAGCCAAACTCCAGGAACTGGATAAAAAATTTCTCGGTCTCCATCTTGAGCATTCAGCTATGAACACCAGACGACAGTCCGAGTCTTCATCAACCAATGGGTTCTCTTCTTCCAGCAATTTTCGCGGTCCGAAGCTAGATTTTCCGTGCTTCAATGGTACTGATCCGACTGGATGGATCTATCGTGCAGAACAGTATTTCAGCCTTCATAATACTTTTGATGTCCACCAAGTTCCACTTGCCTCCTTTCATTTGGAATAGGAAGCTCTTCAATGGTATCGTTGGTACATCAAGGCTCATGAAGAGCCAAAATGGCCTACTTTTTGCCAGCTCCTTTTGCACTGATTTGGTCCAAGTGCTTTTGATTACTTCACAGGAGCTCTCACTAAACTTCGCCAAACTAGCACTGTGACAGAGTATCAAACTGAATTTGAGAAACTAGCTAATCACACTGAAGGATTACCTGATGACTTCTACTGGAGTTGTTTTATCAGTGATCTAAAGGATGCAATTCGCTCTGAGGTAAAAATGTTTAGTCCCAACACAATGATGGAAGCCCTGGGGTTGGCTAAGTTGGCAGAAGACAAGATGGCAGCTCAACAGCGCTCCAAATCCTCTTTTGTTCCCTTCCGTAATATGGGTATCAACGACCTTCCATTCCGCCAGCTCCTCGCTCACCTCCAATCAAGCATTTGTCTGAAATAGAGATGCAGGCACGCAGAGAAAAAGGGCTTTGTTATAATTGTGATGAGAAATTCAGTCGGGGACATCGATGTGTTCAACAAAAGATCTATCTCTTGGATGTGGATTCTCCACCTGGCTCTGAAATTGGTGAAGAAGTTACTGATGTAATGGATGCTCCGGTTGACACTCCGGAGCCGCCTACTGACCCTCCATCTCAGGACGACCAGCCCGAGATATCCATCCATGCTTTAGCTGGAGTCACTACCCCCCAAACAATGCGGGTACGCGGTTACTTCAAGAAGCTTCCTCTTACAATACTCATTGATTCTTGCAGCACTCATAATTTCATTGACCCTCGGATCGCCAAACAAGCTGATTGTTTTATCCATCCTTGCTCCAACTTTGAAGTCATGGTTGCCAATGGGGGCACCTTACCTTGCAAAGGGAAGTGTCGTAATGTGCATATCTCTATGGGAGATTATAACCTCCGCTCTGACATGTTTTCCTTGACCTTAGGCGGATGTGATGTGGTTTTGGGAGCTCAATGGCTGCGCACACTTGGTCCCATATTATGGGATTTTGCTGAACTTTGGATGCAGTTCTCCCCCGATTGACACAAACACACATTGAAGGGATTACAACCAGGGTCTCTCAGCATCATCAGTTCACATCGCCTGGAAAAACTCCTTAAGAAGAGTTCCCATGGTGTCATTGCTCAGCTCCATTCCCTTCAAATGCAACCTTCAGCGGCCCCCACTACTCCTTTGGATCTCCAACAAATTCTGGATCGCTATACAGGTGTTTTTGCTAAACCAGTGGGACTTCCACCTTCACGACTAGAGGACTATCATATTCAGCTCCTCCCTGGTAGCATTCCTCCCAACATCAGGCCCTATTTGCAGAAATTCATTCTGTTATTTTTTGATGATATCCTCATCTACAGTAAAACATGGGATGAACATCTCCATCATCTGGCTCTTGTAATGCAACTTTTCTCTGATCATCATCTCCATGCCAAAAAGTCTAAATGTGTTTTTGGCCAAAAGGAAGTTGAGTATCTTGGGCACATTATCTCAACACAAGGGGTTCATGTGGATCCTGCCAAAATCGCTGCCATGAACAATTGGCCACCTCCTAAGACACTCCAGAGCCTTCGTGGTTTTTTGGGGTTGACTGGCTACTACCGCAAGTTTGTCAAGGATTATGGGAAGCTTGTAGCTCCATTAACTGCGCTGTTGAAAAATGATGCTTTTACCTGGACACATGTTCCTGAGCGTGCATTTGACAAGCTGAAAAAAGCTATGTGTACTACACCCATTCTAGCTATGCCTGCTTTTTCCAAGCCCTTCACTATTGAGAGTGATTCTTGTGGCAATGGACTTGGTGCTGTTCTCCTTCAAGATGAACACCCCATTGCGTTCACCCGCGAAGCCCTTTCCAGTAAGAATTTAGCTGCCTCTACATATGAGAAGGAAATGATGGCCATTTTGCATGCAGTACAAAAGTGGTGACCCTACCTCTCAGGGACTCATTTCTGCATCCAGACTGATCACCAGAGTCTGAAATATTTCCTAGAACAGCGTGTATCCTCCCCAGCACAACAGAAATGGGTTAGCAACCTCATGGGTTATGACTATGAGATCACTTATAAGAAGGGTAAGGACAATCTTGTGACGGATGCCCTTTTTCGCACATTTGATGACCAGGGTTCTCTTTTTGCTATTTCTATGCCTGTTCCAAATTGGTTGCAATCGGTTCAGCATGGTTATGTCAATGACTCTTCATTATCTCACATCATCCAACGCTTGGACAACAACCCTTCTGCTGTTCCACATTACTCTTGGGATGGTGCTTCACTGCGATACAAGGGTCGTCTGGTGCTTCCCCAAAACACAGCTCTTCAACAAGCTATCTTCTATGAACTCCATGCTTCTCCGTCAGTGGAGCACCAAGGATGATTTTAGGGGCGAATTATAGCCCAATGGCGAATTTTAAGGGTTCCCAAAAAAAAGGTGGGCGAATTTTTATATTAAAATGTTATTATTTTATTTAATATATTCGCCCATTATTTATATTGTATATAGCTATGCCAAGGTAAAATAGCATTCATTGCGATTTAGGAAAATCTAGAAAAACAATATTAGCCCACGAAATTATTTATTTTTGCCCCCATTCGCCTAAATTTTTCCGTCTGCCAGGAGATTTTTTCCAAAATTCGCCCAATTTTTTCCGATTGGGAGGAGAAATGAAGATTTTTTGCCGGATTTATGGATAATAGTTTGAAAAATTGGTGTTTTGCCCAGGATTTATGGATAATACGATTAAAAATTTGCTATTTCGCCGGGATTTATGAAAACTGGTATTACTTCCACCTCGATTGGGGTAAATTGGACATAGTTCGTCCTGGATTTGGATTTGTTTAGCTATATAATGGTGCAAGAATCAGGACTCAGGCTCAACATCAAGCTTGATTTTTTTGCAAATCTGTCTTTACAGTGTCTGTCAGGTTGATTTGTGGGAAGCAATTTCAGAAAGTTTTCTGCACTGTTCCAGGTTAGTTTCTTGAATCTTCTTTTATTTGCAGGCTTTTCTGGTTGCTAGACCACAACTTGATTTATTTGCCAGGGCACATGGTACAAGATTCATAGATTTCTCCGCTTTTCCTTCTATTTTTCTTTAGAATTTCTGTACATATAATGCATACAGCTCTAGTTTCTGGTTGGGCCGGTTCAATGGCTCTGTACGAATTAGGAGACCAGGTGGTGAAGAGCCAATAGCTGTTTATTCTGCTATTGAGTCTTCTGATCATGCTCTTTATTTTGTTGAAATATGAATCCTGTTCCCATTTGAACAGAGGTTTCACTAGTTTATAAGAGTCCAACGTTGTTGGCAAAGTGGCAGAAAAGAAGCGAGGGCACTGTCCATATGGTGGCTGTCGAACAATGAGGCGATGAAACGCTCTCGGGTGACTGTTCGAATTCCCAGTGTGTGCTTTCAGCAATGAGTGACGATTCAGTTTCTGGTCGTGGGACTATAGGTTCATAATGCTGTTATGCTTGCTTTCGGTACTCTAGAAAAACAAATCTTGATCGAGCCCATATTTGCTCTTGCCTCCTCGAGGGGTTGGGCAGAGGAACGAAATCACAGGAGCACTTATCATCACGCTTCCCTCCTTTCTCTTTTTGTAGTGCCTCGATCTCGAATCAGGACCTTTCTTTTGGGTATTCCAAGACATCTAGGGCCCACGCATGGCCACTTAAAGGTATGATTCTCCTCTTTGAGGGAATCGGCAGCTATGAATCCGGGCAATGCCTCCCGGAAATGATTGTCTATAAGCAATTGGGTTACCAGTGTCAATAGCAAGTTTGATAAGCAGGCAGTTCAGAATGATCCATAGTGTTAATAATACCGGGCTGGTTCAATTTTTGTGTGCTTTGATTTGCTAACGTATCCAAACTCCCCCGCCCCAATAGAGAGATAGAAGCCCCACCTAAAACCCAGACCTTTTGAACGATCTCGAATCAGGATCTTTCTTTTGGGTATTCCAAGACATCTAGGGCCCACGCATGGCCACTTAAGAGGTATGATTGCCCTCTTTGAAAGAGAACTAGCAGATTCCTTTTGTCAGGCATGATTCTCCTCTTTGAAAGAGTAGTAACAAAGGCCTTTTGGCAGGCATGATTCTTCTCTTTGAAATAATAGTAGCAGAGGCCTTTTGTCAGGTTCCCAGTAGCTGTACAAATCCAATGGTATGGCTCCCAAG
>LPNX010285946.1:143673-172474 GCA_001517045.1 Pseudotsuga menziesii | reverse complement strand
TTAGAATTTTAATAGATAGTAAAAATTCTATTAATTTTATGGCTCCTCTACATTACAATATATTTATATTTAGTATTTTAATAGAAGATAACTTTTTTTTGTTTTGTTTTAAAATATAAAATTATATATTCATTTATATAACATTATATAAATGAATATATAATTTGTTTTTATTATATAATTATTGTAATCCACAAACACTAAGTTAATATAAGTAATTATATTACTATCACCATAATATATTATTATATTTTCATGCTTTCAACATAATATAACTTGTTGGTGAAAACCTACCAACAAATCCTCGTCGTCGATTGACAGTGGTTCTCACTCTGTCGACGCCCAACCAGCACGATCTCCCTGAGCACTGGCCCAAATAGGTTTTACCCTACCCAGCAACATCCGTAGAGTGGACTAAGTCTCACCCGAGATGTTCAAGGGAGAGCTGTTAGAACCAAGTTTCCGGTAGTAGGAAGGGAAGATATGGCATCCATGACTTCGACAGCATAACTATCATATTACAGAGCTAAGACAATTATCACAATTCATCTTTACAACTACAAATCTAACAGATCACATCATTCATTTATCGCAGCAATGTTATCACAACAGTATCATTCATAAAACAACTTCAATAAGATTCATCATCACTCATTAGAATTGTGATAGATCACATCATCAGTTTATTACAACAACATTAGTAAATCATAAACAGATTCAATACACTTCTCGTTGACATCGCAGCAGAGAAAACAAGAAAATAGAAGACAATATTTAGGCAACAACCGTCATGTCATATTAATTATGTGCAATAGATCCAAAACAGATAATTCTTCTCCACAGCAGGAGACCGATTACATCCCAAAATTCAGTACCCGACACAGATAGATTGCATATTGTCCAAAATAGAAGACTCAACAAGACCATAGATAGATCACAAAAGATTGGACTTGTATTGCACTGATCATGACCATTCTCCTTATTATTGTTGTGTCATTGTCATGTCCTTCCAGTTGCAAAACTACCTCTATATATAGGCTTGCGCCTTTACATCAAAGGCCCACTTCTAACTAAATTCTAACCACTAATGATCTATGTCCACAAAATGTAGTCAATTAACACATTAAATATTCAAAAACACTTATCTTTCCTCCCATTGTGCTGATCTGGCCTTGCGCTGTGCAGCGTGAGCTTGCGTAGATACCGCAATGCTACACAAATCACTTACCCAAAACCCCTGTCAACAGGCCCCCAACATAGTCTTGTGGCTTGTCCTCGAGCCACATCAGGTTTACAGGGTATATGCCGATGTCTTGTCCTTGAAAGATTCAAACTGATGCAAGATCTCTCGAAACCTGGAGCTGGACTCTTTTGGCCGCGCTTTGAAAGTTGAGAAAAGTCTGCTGCACAGAGTGCACTTCCCCAGCCTTGCTATCGACCATATTCCAACTTTGTTGCACCTCCTACAGTGTTGCAACTGCTTTGACAGCCAGCTTCCCACCAACTTCTTGAAACTCATCCAACTAAACACAACACTTTTGTTGGCATTATTGGGCGTAGACAGCTCTCTGCTGTAGGTCCTTCAACTCCTCAGACCGCATGATCTGCACCATGAGAGGCACTGATCGCAGTGACATCTTTAGTGTCATCAACTATCCTTCAACTTCTTGCACCTGCATTGTCAACTGGTCTAGTTGTTCCTCTTGGACAACGCTTTGCCAAAACTACATCATCGCCTCCATGATTTCCTTTGCTTCTTGCTCCATTGTTTCAAACTGGGTCGCTATATCCTCGATAGTAGCCTTCCGTTCGACAACCTACTCCGACAACATCTCTGGAAGGACTAGGGCATTGAGCAGAAGGTTGATATCTTGGAGTTGAGCAATAACTTCCCCAAGTTTCTTGGCCTTAGTGATTGCAATAAGCTCGGCCATGTTCTCAAACATATGTTGAAAAGCCTCATCAACAACTTGCTCTACCTCACCACAACTTGCGCATAACTACACCTTATCAATGATGAGACAGTCTTGTGCCTTCTTAAGCTCGGTGATTTCCTCCGCATCCTTGCGTTGCAGCTCTACCTGTGCTGCTTTTAATGCCTCAATATCCCATTCCTTCTCTTTCTCCAGCTACACCTTGACCTAATGCTGCTCCTCATTTTATTTCTGTAGCTTCTCGGTTGTGCTCTGCAACTACACATATCCATCAATAAGCTCTTTCTGTCTATCCTCCAATTCCTGGGCGACAACATGCTGCAGCTCCACTAACGCTTGAGCAGGTAACTTGTTAATATCCAAAAAATGCTCTCGAGCTATCACAGTAATAGGTTCACTACTTCACTACCTGCGTCGATCGCAGTCGAGGGAACTTGAACATTCCTAGCCCGTGGCTCGGTGCCGATTGACGAGAATTTCCACATCACATTTCCATCAGGTGTCTTCCTAGAAACAACATCATAAATAGAATTCAACTTATCTCTTACCGCAACAAAATCTTCGTGGTTGGAATCTCGTATCTCTTACATCGCAGCCTCAGAGGATTCAGTGACCACTTTGATGAGCCAATGCAGTTGGTCCTCCATCCCTTACCGGGTACCGTTTCCCACATCGTATTATTGGCACCATTTGGTTTGAGTTTCCTCCCGCATGTGCTGTGCTTCAGCCGCAGGGTCTGTCGATGATTCATTGTTAGAGTCATGAACACTCAGCTCCTTCTGGAAAGGCTCATCTGGGGCATCAGGTGGCAGCTCCTTAGAGATTTCCTCCTGACTCACGGGCCTATGCCATTCAGCTGGCCACTCCTGAACGATAGCATATAATTCTTCATTAGTAACTTTGTAGGCCAGAGGTAGCCACTACTTGTCGAGGTCCCGTCGTTCTTGGATATAAATGGAATGAGTCCTGATTACGAACTAAGTGAGTCACTGATACTTGGCTGCCGCGTATTGGGATAAGCGGGGAAATTTGACAGTTGCATCTTGCAGCACTTCCCAATAGACCCAAAAATAGATCGCACATTCCACCTGTCAACTGGACTCCTCAACCCACCACAAATTTTGATATCGTGTGTTGTGGCACACCTTCACCGCATCAACTGCCATCGGCTGATAATCTTTGGGTTCCATCCATGCAACCAATGCAATGAATATTAACAACCAACTCTAGGAAAATGGACGCCCGACCTTAGCAGTGAGAGAATCGTTAAGCAACTGGTTGAGCAGAAAAAATGACCAGTTCATTTGCATGCCCTCTGTGCATTTTTGTGCACATGTGACCATGCCCGAGTTGCACTGGACTGGTCGATTCCTCCAAACAATCTTGCTCGCCAAAATACGCACCCCGATACACACCACCTGTGAATAAATGTTGTCGATACGATAGGTGCAGCCATCACGTTGCAAGCCAAATCTTCTTGGAAAGCTTCTTGTCAGTATCCCGCCCGTGGATATACTACATCGGATATTCCCTAGCCTTCGACAAGCCCGTAATGCTCACAATTAAGTTGACTGTGACTGGAATAGGCTCATTCAACCAGAGTGTCCGACCATGAAAGCAAGCCAAGAGTTGTTTAACGCATGCATGGGCTTTGTTTAATTGCCCAAAGTGAGGCATATTAATGAGCCCCAACAATCCAGATTTATTCAACCCACTCGCCCATGGTTTAGGAATCCTCTAAATTGGTGCACCAGGTGTCATTGAAACTAATTCATAAGTCTCATCTCGAACATGTTTGAGGAATAGTAAATCATGGTCTTCAAACTTCAGCTTGATCAATGCCAGGATGATATCGACCGAGTAAGTCATCCATTTCGGCAGCAGCAACAATTTTGGTGGATACTTCTGATTCTTCGTAGGATTCCTTGGCTTCACTCCTAGACGCGTTGGAGTGACATATCCTAGGATATCATTAATAGAGATTCCCCTGGGTGCCGCGTACTCTATAGCTCCTAAGCTCAACGGCCTGGTCTGTGTAGTCCCCTCTCCTCGCACTCTAGCCATAGTGCAGGTATGCCTCTTCGGTGGCAGTGTGGAACTCAACTTCTGAGCATGCCGCTTTATTTTGGGGATCGACGAAGAGCTTGCCGGCATGCTCATGACTTCTTCCTCAATGGACATGGGTCGAATGGGGGATTCCTACTCGTTGGAAATATCAATTGTGTCAGGGTCGCTCAGCATGCCGCACTCCTAAACCTTACTATGCACCTGATGATTCTACACCTTTACTTTGCAACTCATGCTTAGTACTCTTCGACTATGCTCAGCTCCACCCTCTGCTCACTTGACTGAACTACTCTAAACACTTCCTTTCTCCAGTGTTCCATGCACTTTTTATAGCCACTTCCAAATTTGAAATCATCATTGCCAAATCCACCATATCCATTATGACCAAATCCACCAGTAATGACACCAAATCTGCTAGCAATCTCACCCTTAAAATGGTCGAATCGACCATGAATGCCAGTTGCTTCAACAAGCACTGCCAGCTAACTATTTTAACTACCTGCATTTATTGCTGATTTGACCAACCCATAACCCTACGGCTGTTGCAGGTGGTCTTCCTTTCATCGCTACTAACTCTATCCTTGCACAACCTCTTCCCCTAGGCTCACCTTGCTTCTATCTAACAAAATCTCCTATTTTTTTCCACAACACCTCAAGCGGTGCATAGTTCTGACCCCATCCTATAGGGATTTAAACGACTCCCATTGACGAGCGTCGGCAATACCGCACCATCTAATTGCTCTAACTGAACCGCACCTCCAAAAGTAATGTAATGAACAAGATATGGGCCTAACCAGTGCATATGTAACTTACTTGGATGCTTCATGAACTTGCTGTCGTATAACAACACCAAATCTCCTTCTGCAAACTATGTATGCTTAATGTAACAATTGTGCCATGCCTTTTGTTGATCCTTCGCAACACGCTGGTGAAAGCTTGCAATAAAACGGTCCTCTTCAAGCTAGATCAATTGTGTAATGTGATCTTCTAGTGCTTCTACATCATCCATGTCGGTCACTGCAATGATGCGCAAACGCACTGCTGGAATTTTCAAGTCCTAGTCATTGCGATTAGTATTACATACCTTTGTCAACGCTATTTCCAAAATATTGTTGAACACTTCAACAGTCCTATTCGCCTGCGAATGATATGGTGTGCTTTTCTTATGTTGCACCTACAACTCCTCAGTTAGCGCTCTCACAGTTCAGTTGATAAAATGACTGCCCTGGTCACTCATCAATATCCTAGGACACCCAAACCATGTCACAATATTCTCAAATATGAACTTCACTGCTGTCGCAGTGGTACAATCCACAACTGGTGCGGCCTCTGCCCACTTGGTCATATAGTCAATTGCAGTAATGATGTATCATGCACTAGTCCTCTTCCCTGGTGGATTAATGTGATCCACAAAATCCACAGCCCATTTATCAAAAGGTTGTAGAGTTACCTATGGCACAAGCAGCATCTCGTCTCGCCGTGATGGTTTACCGATGCACTGGCAAATGTCACAACTCCACCCATATTTTGTAGCATCATTATGCAACGTAGGACACCATATCCCAGAGCGCAACACCTTCCACGCAGTATCCCTTCCTCCATAGTGACCTCCTGCGATTCCTGCATGTGCTTCTTCTAGAATGGGTCCCTTCTCATGCGGTAGGATACACCGTCGCAAGATTTCATCTGGTCCAATATTGTATAACTTCCCAACAATCAGCTGGAAATATGAAGCCTTTACTACCAACTGCTTCTTTTGACTGGTGGACGGGTTCTTAGGGGCAACACCAATGGCCAAGAACTAAATGATTAGGGAATAATGATCATCTGTGATGTCAACACGAAACAGTTGCGCGTCTAGAAATCTGTCATCAATATTGGTCAGTTCTTCTCTGATCTCAATGCGAGACAAGTGATCAGGACCAACATTCAACAGTCTTGGTTTCACAACTATTTCAAATTCAAATTCCTGAAAAAGTAGCAGCCACTAATAGATATTTCCCCCCAACACGGGATTATTGAACAAATCTTGCAAGGAGGAATGGTTAGTGAACATCTTGAAGTGACCGCCTAACAAATAGTGCCTGAAATTTTGTAAGGCATAAACCATCACCAAGCGTTCTCTTTCGGTCGTTGTGTAATTTCCTTTAGAAAACAACAAATTCCTACTAGCATATGCGATCAGGTGATCCAGGTCGCCCTCACCTGGTTGCATAAGCACAACCCCCAGCGGAATAGAAGAAGCGTCGACATAAACATGGAACTCCTTATTCCAATAAGGGAATACCAGTATGGGTGCAGAGGCCATCTTAGCCTTCAATGTGTCAAAACTTCCTTGACATTCCTGAATCCACTCAAATGCAGCATCCTTCTTTAATAGCTTCTCCATAGGGGCAGTAACGTAGCTTATCCTTTAATGAACTTGTGATAGTACCCTGTGTGCCCCAGCCTCCCCCAAAGCATCTTCACATTTGTCGGTGGCGGAAAACTAAGAATTAGCATGATCTTTGCTGGATCAACCAATATACCTTCCTTACATACTATGTGTCCAAGTAGCATTCCAAACAGTGCACAAAAAATGCACTTCTTAGAATTTAATGCAATATGATGCTGCCAACACTTTTCTAGCATTAATTGCAATTTGTCAAGATGGTCCCTAATTATCCCATAGACTATCCAATCATCCATATATACTTGCAGGAAATTTTGAATAAAGTATTTAAACACAATGAAAACTACCCGAGAAAATATTGCGGGTGCATTCTTCAGCCCAAAGAGCATGACTGTATATTGAAAACAACCATATTGAGTGACAAATGTGGTCTTATGGTGATCCTCCTTTGCAATCCAGATCTGGTGGTACCCCAAAAAGCCATCTATGAAGGAATACATCTCTTGACCACCTACTCCTTCAAGGACCTCATCCGTAAATGGAGTCAAGAACGGATCATGCATGTAGGCATCATTTAACTTTCTTAGGTCGACGAAAATGTGGACTTCGCAGGTCTTTTTTATGCTAGACCACCATAGGGCTTATCCACTCTGATTCTTCAACATGCTTGATGATCCCAGCATCTGGTCAATCTCAGCCTTCACATGGTCCTTGTATCGTGGGTTTAGTCGATACGACCTCTCTCGCACAGGTTTTGCATTGGGTTTCAACGGGATTTTCATCTCCCCCAGGTCCCCCAATATCCCCTTCATTTCTGAGAACCGTGTTGGAAAAAGGTCCTGGAATTCATGTAGTAGGTCCTTGATTTTGGCCATTGTTTCCTCATCCCAATAGTCCCCAATATTAGCAAATTTTGGGTTCTCTTTCGACCTAATGTTGACTTTCCTGATCTTCAGTGGATGACTCATCGAATCTGTCAATATGTCAGGTGCTGCGACATCACGGCTTCCTTCTGAATCCAGAAGATTAACATTCTGCAACTCATCATCATATTTAGGTTCCCCATATAGATTGTAACATTTCATCATGGATTGCATCGAGTAGTGCTCATGTGGATCAACAAGGTATGCGATAGGGTCGACCTTGAGAACTACGTCGCGGATGATTTGTAATGCATTATGTACCTCTAGGTTGTAATCTTGGAAACCAAACATCTACGCAAAGCAAACCGACAACTCCTCGCAAGTTGTTATAGTTCTGTGTAATTATGCCACTACATACCAGGATCTCGGTATCTCGTCCAGAGTATGAACAAAATCATGGACCCACTCATCTTTAGGTCGTGATGCCCATAAGGCCTGAAATTCCATCAAAAAACTGGCGGGGTCATTCCGTCCATCATATCTCCTAGCATGATAGACCTCTGAATTGTCGAAGCGCACCATCATCAATATCCAACACTATCACCAGTCATGGATCGTCTGCTTGTGCGTCGCCCACCATCAGGCTGGGGTAGCCTTTAGTGCTACAGCTAGGGCTAATACCCTTTGTGGTTCAAACACTTTCTCTTCAAATTCTTGAAGGAATTTTGATAACGCTGGAATCCCTTCATAAATTGGAAACTCGACAGTCTCAGTTGCTACGCGATGAAGAGACTGTGTGATCAAACCACATTTCCTGAATGACACCTCATGCAGCCTATTCTACCAATTTTCCAAAGCATCATCAAAATTAGAGGATGTAGAACTCTTGCTGCACCCACCAAGTTCACCATCTATGGTAGGGTGGATATAGTCTTCAGAGATATTATGGGCATGATCCCAACTTCTACCAGCTTCATCCCTCATAGGTTCAATGTACTAGCGTCCTTCTTGAGGGTCCATGGGAGCAATGACCCTGACATCCTGGTTCTCAAACGTCATAACCCATTTTTTTAAATTGATAAACACCACGCTATCATTAGCCCACCCAATCCCTAGCAGTGTAGGATAGGAACCTCCATAATCAACCACTTATATCACATCAAAATCAACATGTGTTTTCATATCTTCAATATCGACAACCAGGTTCGAGACACAGCCAATGGGCTAAACCTTTTCTTGATTTTCTAGCAGCAGCTGCACTGGTGACTACCCCAATGTCAGCTTCCCCATCAGCTGCCAAGTTTGCTTGGTCAAAATGTTTGCATCTGATCCAAGATCTAGAATAACTAAGTTAACCTCATAATCTCCAATCTATATGTTCATCCTCATCTCCTTGCATGTATTCTTCTTTTGCAAAGAGTTCACCGTAGAATCCTTCCATGTCTTATCTTGGTGGTACAACAACTTCTCAATCTCGACAAGGGATTTAGGATCCCTTGCCATTGACATAAAACTCTCAAAGAACTGTTGCAAGGTACCATGCTTCCACGATGGTCCTGCCTCTGTAGATGGATAAAAAATAGATGACATTGTGATAATAGGTAACTTACCTAGATTTCTCCCAATTGCATGCTTGGCCTCGAATAAGGTGTCTTTCTCTGTCACAATATCAAATGCTACTTTTTTCTTTCCATCATCGAACTTGCTGACACGCTCCATATTCTCCAGTTGTTGCACCAGTGTGAGTAATAACCCCAACGTCGACATCCTTCGTTTCAGGTTCAGCTTGAATTGTGGCAACTGTCGATCCTTGATTCATGTTCTGGGCCTGATTCAATGGTGGGTTCTGATTTAGCAGGGGATTTGTTAGCTGATTCTGAGTATGTGGTGGGATCTTCAGCGGGATCTGATTCTACATCGTTGGTTGGCTCTGCACTTAGAATGTTGGTTGGTTCTGAGTCTGTGAATTCTACAACTGAGGAATGTTTCTAGCATGGCACTTTGCAATCAACTGAGGGAAATTTTCAACATTATGCTCACTGGCCACACAGTATGTACACTGTGCATGTGGAAAATCCCTCTAATAGTGCCCAAATACTCCACATGTATAACACTGTGTTAATTCTCGACCTCATCCTCCTCCTTGACATCCTCCTCCTCCTCGTCCCCTGAATCCTCCGTGGAATCCTCCTCGGACTCCTCCTTGCTGAAACTAAGGCTGGGCCAACTCCTGCTATGGGGGGTTTGGTTGTTGCTAGACATAGTGCGCAGCATGAACATATTGTGGCTGAGTTTGAATGAGCAGCACCTAATTATACTATGGTCGTGGCGCATACTATGGTTGTGCTACGAGCCACGGTTGAGGTGTAAAATGTGGTTGCGATGTAAACTATTGCTGGGGTTGCGACAGGATAAACTCCATCTGGGGCGGTGGTGTATACTGCACCTGTGCTTCTGGATGTGCCATCTGTGGTTGTGCTTGCATTGCCCAAGGGTCGTCACCTTTCACAAAGTATGAATCATATGTCCTTTCTATTAACACTCTGTTTGCAACAGTCAATTTATGGGCCTAACAGAGTTTGAGGAGGGTTCCATTCATTTGAACATTATGTGAACACCCTTTAGGTTATCAGAGGCACATTTTCCATGATTTAAGATTGTCAAATAATGAATAGAGGTCAATATACAGTGGTAGACTCTTCTGGAGGTGAAGGCTTGTGGCAGTATGGATGATATAGATAAGCGTCATAGCCCAACGATTCGGGATCACAAGGAAGAAGAGAGACGATAGATTGTGGTTTTGGCCCAAGACACGGGAGAATGGTCAAATTTTGGCTTTCAAAGAGTCCGGTAAAATGGGGAAACAATGAAAGGCCGAGATCAAGGCAAATCCTGATCAACGACCCGAAATAGTTTCGTTGATTAAACATGCTCGATGGAAGGAGTTTTCCCATACAGAAAAATAGTTAAAGGTCAGAAGTGTCTGATGGTAGAGATGAGATCAAGAGCAGATCTACAGTCCCAACCGATTTCACAAACCATACTTGTGCAGATAAAAATCATGATTTCAAATCGCAAAAAGTGGTACCAACTGCGAATATCAACAGTCACGACGTCATGGTCCCGATTCACAAAGAGGTGGTAGGACCCACTCGGATCGATGGTTGCATGGAGAGGTCGATCCCAATCGATGAGTAAGAACACGCCATGATCTAAAGTTGTTCGTTGTATCAAGAAAGGAGAAATTGGCGACAGAAGTAAAGAAACGTGGATGGTGGATGTGAAAGGTTCCCCCATATCGGAGGGTTGAGGAGGCCTCAAGGTTGCAGGTGTCACATCCAGTGTGGAGATGACAGGGGAGGGGACGTTCATACGCATAATCCACCTCTCAGTATATTGGTCGATTCCCCGATGCCATATGTAGCATGTGTACAGGTGAAATGATCCCTCTGGCAGGGTCATATTGCGTAAATACAGGCGTCTTCTGTGTGATTTGGCTTGTGGAAGCAAGGAAAGTAACCGGTGAATCCGCTACTCACACGGGGCAAAGCCAACATGAAGGAGGGGACCATTCCATTTCCTACATCACAAAAGTGAGGAAGCGTGGAAGCATCCACTTCATGAGATTTGCGTCATGGATCAACTGTACAAGGTTTCATTCAAAAATAATTCCCACAGCAAACGGTAAGGTGCCGCAGCCAATGAAGTGACGTGTTTAGATCCCCAGCATGTAAAGGATCACTTTTCTTGTTCCCTCACACATGCTGACACCAAAAACACTCGATGATAGAATGTGTGGGAATGCTAACTAGTCATTGCAAAGGTCAGTCTCGAAACCTTATACATACTGCCTTTCAAACGTCGAGGATGAGCTAACATATTTCCAGAGCCCAAGTTTCAATTTATTCGTGAGTCCATAGAAATTCGAAGGGTTCGGTGATGGCGATCTGGTTCGAAAATCTTGTCCATCTAGGTGTGTTGATGATTGGTGAGAAAATTTCCACACTCACCAGTCACCTTGGTGTTCCCTGCCAAGGATGAAACCAATCATTGGGGCCCAAACGTGAATAATTTTGAGAGATACACCCGTCTTCATATACTCTCACCTCCAGCGAATCATTAACTAGACACTCGCTTCCTATTGGTGTTTTTTTCAGGGACCCCTGATACCATTGCTTCCCCCAAATCCTCCATAGAAGGAGACAGTCCCAGACTGCTCTCTATAGCAGCATTTGTTCGGATGGGAGCATCAGGGTGTAATACCTGCACAGCTCGATTTGTGAATTCCACTTGCCAAGGGTGATGGGGCTGGTGGAGGCATGCGACACCTTATTTCCTGTGGGAGAGCGCACCTTAGTGGGGGTGAGGAGTACAAGAAGGAAAAGCCACCAAAAAGGCTTGCCTCGGCTAGGAGAAATGTGGCCCTTCTTCCAGACCCCACACCCAATAGTGTTACCCGGAGAAGAAGGAGGTGGCAGATGAGGTGGAGCAGGGGGAAGTTGCTAACTGCCTTGCTAGTGTGTGCCCATGCAGAAAGTCATATTTGAACACAGTGAAAACACACACTTCAGATAGAAAAAGGGTATTATGCTAACTCATCAGGCCAGCTAAAAGGTCCAAAACCCAGTAGATGGTGACCCGCCTAAGAGAAAGTGGAAGGGCGTCATACTCAGAATCCATAACAATAGTCGAGCACGTCAAGCTATCACTTGGGCATTGCCATGCACTACAGCTCTATAATGTTTACCCATATTTCTAAATTGTGGCAATAGTTCCACTCTCTAAACTGTTAACACATGATTGTGACTAGAAACAGTTTTTAGGTTTGTTTCATAGAGTAATCTTAGCATTGAAGTAGTATAAATGCACTCCCAATAGGGGGATAAAAGAGTTAGATGGTGGGTTGGAAAAATTTCAAGGGATGAGGCTCTCCATTGTAAATAAGACCCGATATTTGTGTTATGAATAAAATTGCAGAGGAAGAATTGTTTCTCAAGAAAGAGATTCCCGTGTCGTTGCTTCTTTCAATATGTGCTTTCTTTACGTGAAATGTTCATCATGTTTTCATTCCAGTTTGTTAATTTCTTTCATGTCTGAACTGAGTGTATAATATTTTGTAATTCACACATACTATGCTCCACCTGTTGTTTCAGATATTCATTAAGTTTTCTTCTAAAGTTACACAGAATTCATCTTGTTGGTGCTCTGCGTGATGGGTTGTTCCATCTCATCTACTAATCACCCACTAAATATCTCCTGATTGCAAGATCGACGGATACCTTGCCTCTATTTGTAAATCCACGCCACTCTTTACCTCCTAAAAATGTTCCTTACTCCAACCTTCGACTCCATTTCCAATGGTCCCTTACCCTGATAGTCCCACCTTCATCTTACATTAGAGCACTTTGTTCCATTCAGGAGTCTGGCCTCCTGACCGCTCTTGATAGAATATCCTACATAAAGTAAACCTAGAAACAAGTGAGAGATCCCTCTCTGACTGTACATGGCCGAAGGCACAGTCTAAAGCGGTTCTATTATTTCCTAGGAGATAGCCCTTTTTTTCGCCCAACCTATGGGCACGATCTCGATGCTAAAAAAATGGCGCCGTTGCAGGGGACAAAGTTGAAGATCATCCCTAGGAAGAAAAACATGGTTTTAGATCTAGTTATTGATGGTGAACAATGATCAGACATCAAGAAGTTTGAGCACTTTTCACCTGGTGACTCCACTCTTGAAGGGTTCAGACTTTAGCGACTCCGCTGGCGGTATGACCTAAAAATCAAATGGTCAGAAAAAACAAGCAGGCTTCGTCGAGAAAAAAGGACCCCTTGTAAGGCCTAAAAATGCATGGTGAAAGGTTAAGATACTCGATTCTACATTTCTTCCAAGAAGCCTTGTCTTGTCTTGGAAGTTGGTTCTTATCCTTTCCTAGATTAATCAAAACAGCCTTCTATGGTTCAATTCATTCGGAGCAGAACTACGAATATATTCCTGTTTATCCTTCTTTACGAACTGAAAGTGTTGTGTCATCTTGTACATTTGGTTTTGACCCATATTTTTCTCCCAGGGCTCACGATGTTAAAGGTCACCCCTGTGAATTTCATGAAACCTTGGTCGATAGCATATCTATTGCGCCTAACCTAGTCTCTCCCAGTTTTCCAAGCCAATACAAACCACTACAATTGCCTCCTATCCTCCATGATTTTCTTGTGAAACATTACAAGTACCTCCCCAAATTTGATGGAGAATCCAAAGAATTCACTGCTGAGAAACATTTACAAGCCTTTGAGCATTTATTTGACCTTTTTGAAATAGAACATGATGATGTCTGCATGAGGCCTTTTGCCCAGTCTTTACAAGGAGATGCTAAAGAATGGTTCAAACACTTGCATCCTAAGTCCATCAATACTTGGGGAAAATTTTCTTGCGTCTTTTTAAAGTGTTGGGGTAGGAGAAGGCCACTGGATCAAATACTTTCATAATTTTATTCCCTGAAGAGACATGAGGGTAAGGCCATATCTAATTTTAATAGAAGATTTGCAAGCTTTTATTATAACATGCCTAAGGAAGTCCAACCTCTTGAGAACTCCGCTAAGATCTATTATGCATCCACCTTTCCTCCTGAGCTATCCTTGCTTCTTTTGGAAAGAAAATCAGCCACCCTGTAGCATATGTTTACTGATTGTTTGGAGGTTGAGTAAAACCTTAAGATGTCCAAAAATTTGTCAGGTCATGATAGCGGTGGTGAAATAAAAGATACATTAAAATTGGTTGGGATCTACAAGAAGAATGGGAAAGTCCCTGTTCAGCTAAATCTTTCCCTTGGTATACAGAAAGACAATCGGCCCAATATAGGAGCATATGGTTCTGTAGGCCTGTTTCTGAAGATTGCAATCCGCTCAGTCCCAGATCCGTAATGGACGATTTTAAGAAGGATTTCGGTGCGCCTGTTTATGATGAATATGAGGAAGAGTACTTGCGGGCTATACCTAAAGAGATGGCTATAGAACCAAGGCCTACTAATGGAGAAAATAAAGCTGTGATACGAAGTCAGAATGTTAAAGCAGAAAAAGGTGATAAAGGTGCTAGAGGTGATAGCCTACCCTTGTGTTATTCCTCCTTCTCTTTAATATGACACATGATTAAATCCTATAAGCAAAAACAAAAGGAAGGGGAGACGGTTCAGTCTAGAAACCTATACATAAGAGAAAATGATAAAATGAAACAATCATGAAATCCCTCTCCGACTACTGATATGTCGAGAATTTGTGATGAGGTGTTGAGTCACGAAGAAGGAGGCAACATTTCTCAAATAAATACATTTTTTAATATTCTGCCTTCAGGGATATCTCCCCATATTGGAGGTATATGCCTACTCGGTTCCGTTGGAGAAAAGGAGGACATCCCTCCTGAGGCACATGAAGAAACTGAAGCTCTCGTTGCATAAATTTTGAGTGAAAAGATGGATGTTTCGTTGAAGAAAGATTATGTGGGCCCTCTTCTACAATATTCCAAGTATCATCCTGACAAATCACTAGAGGAAGGGAGTTCCTAACAGCTTTCCTGTGAGCAGAAGACAGAATATGTTGGAGGTTTCCATGTTTTCTATGACCCCATAGCAGAGTACATGGAAGGGCTGGGTAAGGATGATGACTGGTCACATATCTACTTTAAAGATCAGTCTATTTGTCATTTCCCTCTCCCATTATCTATTTCATTTTTGTTCTTCCAGCACGAAAAGAGAACAAAACTATTAGGCAAGTTGCTTGATTGGCTTCATTGGAAGTCTGATTTCACTTAATCGGACTTATGCACTAAATTAGGTAGAGTAGGTAGGAACGAATAAGCTCGGCAATCATCGAGCATTTCCTTCATTTCTATTTTAGTTTGCTTTAATTTTCAGTTGTAAGCACAAGTTTGCAGTCAAGAGCATGGTTTGCAAGAGTGACATAAATTCGCTAAAGCAGTAGCTCAAAGTAGAATGGAGGCTTCGAAGGAAAGATTGGGGACAGCCCAATGGATTTAGAACTTGGTCTACGGGGGTTCTTTGCTACCTCACTGGGAGGATAGCATCCCTCGTGGAGCCAATTTTTAACACTCTGTTTGCAAAAGTCGAGTTATGGGCCTGACAGAGTTCGAGGAGGGTTCCATTCATTGGAACATTATGTGAACACCTTTCAGGTTATCAGAGGCACATTTTCCATGATTTAATATTGTCAGATAATGAAGAGAGGTCAATCTATAGTGGTAGACTCTTCCGAAGGTGAAGGCTTGTGAGAGCATCGATGATAGAGATAAGCGTCATAGCCCAATGATCTGGGATCACAAGGAAGAAGAGCGATGATATATTGTGGTTTTGTCCCAAGACATGGGAGAACGGTCAATGTTTGGCTTCATAGAGTTCGTTAAAATGGGTAAACAATGAAAGGCCATTATCAAGGTGAAGCCTAATCAACGGCCTGAAACAATTTTGCTGAGTAAAAATGCTCGATGGAAGGAGTTTTCCCAAATTGCGAAATAGTTAAAGGTTGGAAGCATCTGACAGTGGAGATGAGATCAGGAGCAGATCTATGGTCCCAGACGATTTTGCAAACCAGAATCGTGGGGATAAAAACCATGAAAAGTGGTATCGGCTACGAATATCAATGGTCACGACAAAGAAGGGAATAGATCTACGGTCGAGGTTCTTTTCGCAATTCGAACTATCACGAACAATGTCATGGTCCCGATTCACAAAGAGGTGGTAGGACCCACTCAGATCGATGGTTCCATGGAGAGGTCGATCCCGATCAACATGTAAGAACACACCACAATCTAAAGTTGTCTATTGTATCAAGAAAGGAGAAATTGGCAGTAGAAGTAAAGAAACATGGACGGTGGATGTGAACGTTTCCCCCAAATTAGAGGGCCGAGGAGGCCTCAAGGCTATAGGTGTCACATCCAGTGCAGATATGACAGGGGAGGGGACGTTCATACATGTAATATGACTCCTAGCAGATTGGTTGATTCCTCGATGCCATATGTAGCATGCGTACAGGTGAAATCATCCCTATGGCAGAGTCATATTGCATAAAGACAGGCGGCTTCTGTGTGATTTGTCCTGTGGAAGCAAGGAAAGTAACTGGTGAATCCACTACTCACACGGGGCAAGGCCTGCACGAAGGAGGGGACCATTCCATTTCCTACATCACAAAAGCGAGGAAGCGTGGGAGTGTCCACTTCATGAGATTTGTGGCATGGATCAATTGTACAAGGTGGCGTCTGAAAATACTTCCCGCAGCAAACGGTAAGGTGCCGCAGCCGATGAAGCAACGTGACTAGACCCCCAGCAGGTAAAGGATCACTCTTCTTGCACCCTCACACATGCTGATACCAAAAAAACTCGATGAAAGAATGTGCGTGAATGCTGACCAGTCAATGCAAAGGTCAGTCTCGAAACCTTATACATATTTCCTTTGAAATGTTGGGGATGAGCTAACATATTTCCAGAGCCCAAGTTTCTGTTTCGTCGTGAGTCCATAGAAATTTGAAGGGTTTGGCGATGGCAATCTGGTTTGAAAATATTGTCCTTTTGTGTGTGCTGATGATTGGTGAGCAAATTTCCACACTCACCCATCACCTTGGTGTTCCCTACCAAGGATGACACCAGTCATCGGGGCCCAGACGTGAAGAATTTTGAGAGATACACCTACCTTCAGATACCCGCACCTCCAGCGACACATTGCCTGGACACTCGCTTCCCGGTGGTGTTTTTTTCAGGGATCCCTGATACCATCGCTACCCCCAAATCCTCCACAGAAGGAGACAGTCCTGGACTGCTCTCTGTAGGAGCATTTGTTCGAATGGGAGCATCAGGGGTATAATACCTGCACAGCCCGGTTTATGAATTTCACTTGCCAAGGGTGATGGGGCTGGTGGGGGCATGCGACACCTTATTGCCTATGGGAGAGCCCACCTCACTGGGGGTGAGGAGTACAAGAAGGAAAAGCCATCGAAAAGGCTTTCCTCAGCTAGGATCAATGTGGCCCTTCTTTTAGACCCCATTCCCAACAGTGTTACCTAGAGAATAAGGAGGTGGCGGATGAGGTTGAGCAAGGGAAAGTTGCTAACTTCCCTGCCAGTGTGTGCCCATGAAAAAAAGCTGCATTTGAACATGGTGAAAACACACACTTCAGAAAAAAAAAGGGTATTATGTTGAATCATCAGGCCGACTAAAAGGTCCAAAACCCAGTAGATGGTGACTCACCTAAGAGCAAGTGGAAGGGCTCCATACTCAGAATCCATAATGTCAAGTTGTAATTGCATTATCATGAGCTTTGCCTGCCTCATTGAGCCTTATGCCGGCTTCCCTAACTTTGAGTATCAACCATATAGCCCGAGCTTGTCTCATGTCTAGCCACACAGAGCCATTGTATATATCCTTTGCAGCTTGATTCACTATTTTTACTGGGAGGGGACTTTCCCCCGAGTGTCTGTATCCTACACATGTGTCCTTGCATTGAGCATAGGTATGTTCCACTGCTTGGAACTATTGTTTTTTCCCATTTGACACTTGTATCCTCCTAGTTTGTAACTTTAAAGTGATTTTATTCATTTTCAAGCTTTTCAAATATTTGAAAAAGTCCAAAAAAAAAAAAATTTAAAAACCCAAAAATCCGGACAAGAAAAGATGTTATCTTTGGCAGCAGTCGAGTCGTGTCTCCTTCGAACAGAGCACTATATATCACATCCATTGGTTAGGTTAATAGTTTGACTTTAGGAGCTGTACTCGTTTATCTAAGTCTATCTCCATCGACTGGTTAAGATTCCAGTCCCTATGGAGCCTTTGTCGATGCCTCCTATGTCATAGAGATGTCCCAGTTTTGCATATCGAGTCTATGCTGCCTACATTTAGTCACCATTCACCTTTATGCTCTTGTTTGAAGGAAGTTGAAACCTGATTTGGCCATTCCTCAGTTATCTTGACTTTGTATGTCAGTCATTCCCGATATAGTTACTGGTTCATGCACCCTATGATCGAGTCCTTCCACATTATACAGCTTTGCTGAGTACCTCATGTTGGATGATGGGGGATGCCTTAATGCCCTCCTTCTAATGGATTCATCCCATCGACTTTAGATCATTTATTCTGGGATAGGAATCTAGAGTCATGTTTGAGATCCTTGAGACTTGCAGTCATCAGTGGCAGGTTCTCTTTCCATCGACAGTTTTTTGGAATACATCAATGTCCCCTAATTGATGGATTCTCTCAAGTGTTCGACCTCAACACATTTATTCACACTTGTTATTTTTCACTCTAGTACCTTGATTCCCATTTTCATTATCGGTGGGTGATCTCACATCTGTTAACAGTATACATTAATGACCAATAATCAGATGATGTACTACTATGTTCGACCTCGACACCTTTATTCACATAGCAGGACATGTACTCGTAGCCGTTTGTGTAGAATACCTTCCAGATTGGTGGCATCTCTTATATGCTACCTCCTTGATCGTGTCAGTGTTCATGAGATTTCAGCTCTCGTGACTTGATTCCAGTATATGTCATACATTTCCATCCATTATGGAGATCTTGATCCATTATATATATTCAGTATTCATGGAGATCATGATCCTTTGTATATCTTCATCATGAATATTCTGATCTATTTATATTGTATGTGGTGATCACCACATATGTTATATTGTATCATGCCTATTCATGGCCATTGTACTCTTATGTATCAAGGACTGCTATATCTATTTGTAGTTATGTGCAGAGTTGTATCATTGTATAGTGCTGATTGGATGGTTGGTTCTTCCACTAGGTTCTTCATCACTTCATTTCTGGGATGGACTTATAATATATTTCGGCCATCGTATGACCCCTCTGACCTCACACATTAGGGGGCATCTGTTACAGCTGATTTTACCACACATGGTGAATCACATTTTTATGGCCTTCCCTATCCCTCTACAGACTCCTTAGACCCCATGGACCATTTTTTTACTTTTGATGTTTTCAAGATCATCCCTAAAAACATGCAAAAATTTCCATACGCGACATTTAAACCCTTTCTCACGTATATACGTGGGTTTGACCCCTAAAACCGTGTACATCGGGATGTGTGCAAAAGGCCAAATTATTTTGGAGTTTTCCTTGATGTGGATCCATGTCACTTGTCTCCTGGCCTTCCATATGCCTTGGGATCACTCAGATTCGACCTTTCATTACCCCATTGAAGAGCTATAAAAGGAACCCTTTGGATACATTGAAGGCATGAGGAATTGAAGAGCAAAAAAACTATAGTCCATTGTTGTCGGAGCTTATACTTGAGTCTACATCCCTTTGTCCCTTGGACCACTTTTTTGTTCTTCCCAAGCTTTCCTTTTTCTTATGAGCTTGCTATCGAGATATGGAGGATTGAAGTGGTGGAGGCCCAAGTGGGGGACTCAGTTTCTCCGATTCGCAGACGTGCCGACAGAGGTTGTCTCTATTGTAATCTCTGTTTTATGTGTATTTGAATGAATATTTGATCCATGGATGATTTCAAATGCTTATATGTTATTGATTACATATGCTAGAGTAGGTATAACATGATTATATATAGCATGTTTGTCTTGTTTATTGAATATTGAGGAAGCAATTTATCAATTCAAGATGGAGTTGGAAAGCTCAACGAGGATCTACATCAACCGTCTAGAATAAGGTACGAATCAAGATCCATTAGTGTTAGATATTTGGTTTCTCTTGCATATAGGAAAGGATTGATTTCTAGAGTCAAGCTGTCTGTTGTGGTACCCCAAGCCATAGGAATTTCTCTCCATAATATCAGCCTTATTCTCTTTCCCATTTACATTCTTAATTTCAAAGACAAATTCACATAGGAATTCCAACCATCTAGATTTCCTAGAATTCAATATTGGATGATCAAACAAGTACTTTAAACTCAAGTGGTATGTCCTAAGCTTGAATATTCTTGCCAACAATTAATGTCTCCACATCTTTAGAGCATGTACTATGGTTGCTAATTATAAATCATGAGTTGCATAATTCTTTTCATGCTCTTTTAATTTTCTTGAATCGTAGCAAATCACAAATCTTTCTTGCATAATCACTCCACCTAATCCTTCAATGCAAGCATCTGTGCATATAACAAAATCCTTCTTTGGATATGTGATCTTAAAAACAAGGGTGTTGATAAGTAACTTCTTTAACTTCTGAAAGCTTTCTTTACATTTGTTAGACCATACAAACTTTGCATTCTTCCACTACAGTGATGTAATCAGATGAGAAATCTTCGAGAATACTTCAATGAACCTTCTATAGTAGCCTATAAGACCCATAAAATATCTAACATCTATAACATTCTTTGGAGTAGACCAATCCATGATGGAATCAATCTTTTAGATCCATTACAATTCCTTCTTCTAAGATGGCATGCCCCAAATATTGTACCCTTCTTTGATACAATTCACAATTGCTTAGTTGTGCATACAATTGGTGCTCTCTCAGAACTTGCAATACCATTCTTAAATTTTCCTTGTGCTCTTCGTCATTCTTTGAATAAACAAGAATGCCATCCAAGAACACCAACACAAACCTATCCAAATACTTATTAAAAACACTATTCATGAGGCACATGAATGTGACAGGTGCATTGGTAAGATCAAATGGCACCACCATGAACTCATAATGGACATATCTTACCGAAAATGTATCTTATGAATGTCTTATTCCTTTATATTCACTTAATGATAACTAGACCTCCGGTCAATTTTTGAAAGAACTTTGGATTCCTTCATTTGATTGAACAAATCATCAATTATGGGAAATGGGTACTTATTCTTGATTGTCAGTTTTCTTAGCTGCCTCTAATCAATACACAGCCTCAAAGTCCCATCTTTATTTTTGAAAAATAACATCGGTGCTCCCCATGGAGACACACTTGGTCTTATAGACTTCTCTCCCATTAACTCTTGTAGCTATAGTTTTAAATCTACTAGTTTTGGCTTGCCCATTCTATAAGGAGCCTTGGAAAATTGCATTTCTCCTGGAACAAGGTCGATTGTAAAATCAATGTTCCTTTTTGGTGGTAGTCAAGGGCACTTCATCTAGAAACATATCTTTGAACTCTTGTCACAATTTATAATCTTTTGTATTTGGGAATTTGTTATCAAAGGAATATGATATATGGGCTACATATATTTGACATCCTTTCTTGTAAAATTTTCTTAACTATAAGGCCAAAATATGTCTAACTGAAACTTTCTTAGGAATTCCTCTTACCAATCCCAGACTTCCTTCTTCATCAATGCATTCAAGTACCTTTTCATAACAATCCACATTGGCTCTATGCACTTCCAACCAATCCATACCAATAAGAGCATCATAGGATCCTAAATGTAGGGCATTTAAATTTTCTTTTGTGAGAAGTCCATTCAACCCTATGGGGATTCGCCTGTCAAATTTTTTTGTGGATTACTGTGGTTTTACTCTGTCTGTTTTGTCAACAAGGTTAATAATTTCCTAGTCGAAGAGCCAAGTTTCATGGCTACCATTACCAGAGTTCCAGAGCTCTACATGGCTTACTGTGGCCTTTCTCTGTCTTTTTTCTCGACAAGGTAAATAATTTCATGGTTGAAGAGCTAAGTGTGCGCCACATGGAATAGCACCACATCATGGTCAAAGAGCCAAGTTTGCACCACATGGAATAGCGCCACATGGATAACACCACATTAATTTCAACATATTTTAACTTCCTTAACAGTAAGGAAGAACGCCACATGGACTCACGGCAACATCCAAGTCTTGTCGCTTCGGAATGTGTCGATAGGTGTACATAGCTAGTATTACAGTTACCGTGACGTAGTTATGTGGAGGCTTTTAATCTCTTGAATTTCATTTAATGTTGCTTCCTTAACATTAAGGAATAACACCACATAGAATCACCACAGCGTCCAAAATGTGTGGACAGGTGTACCTAGGAAACATTAAAGTTATCAGGCCAAAGCCATGTGTAGGATTTTACTCTCCTCGCTGGCGACCAAACCCTAAATACTTAATGCTCTTCCTAAAAATCAGAAATCGGTCGTGGAGGTATTTGTATTAACCTGTCAAAGATCTACGTGGCGTACTATGGTTTTGCTCTGTCTATTTTTTTGACAAGGCTGAGAATTTCATGGTAAGAGAGCCGAGTGTTGTCGCTTCCATTAGCTTCCTGTCAGAGCTCTGCGTGGCTTTCTATGGTTTTTTCTCTGTCTATTTTTTCCACAAGGTCAATAATTTAGAGGTAGAAGAGTCGAGTGTCATGGCTACCATTACCAGCCTGTCAAAGCTCTGCATAGCTTACTATGGTTTTACTCTGTCTTTTTTGTGGACAAGGTTAAGAATTTCCTGGTTGAAGAGTCAAGTGTCGTGGCTGCCATTACCAGCCTGCTAGAGCTCTACATGGCTTAATGTGATTTTTTCTGTCTATTTTCTCGACAAGGTAAAGAATTTCATGGTTGAAGAGTCGAGTGTCGTGGCTGCCATTACCAGCCTGCCAGAGCTTTGCGTGGCTTACTATGGTTATTCGCTGTTTGTTTTCTCGACAAGGTAAATAATTTCATGGTTGAAGAGCCGAGTGTCGTGGCTGCCATTACCAGCCTGCCAGAGCTTTGCATGGCTTACTGTGCTTTTTCTCTATAAATAATTTGTTGCTCGAAGAGCCGAGTATCGTGTCTCTATTTCCGCATCGGTGCCGACACTTAACCCGATGGGTGGCTCTTCCTCTCGAATTCACTGATACAGGCAACAAAAAAGTTGTTCCCTTTTATTTTTAATTTTTTTTGGTGCCTATATATATTTTTTGTTGTTCGCATTATTATTAATGCTAGTGAATTCGCTAAGAACTCTATCAGAGAATTGTAAGAATTTTCTTGAATGGGTTATTTTACCATCATGTTCTTGTTGAGATTTATATAAATCTTGAATGAGTTATGCGATTCTGGCCTAAGACTCTAGTTGTGTTAAGTATGGATTTATGTTCCAACTTTTAACTCAACATTAATCATACAGACACTTAACTATAGATAAGAGATAGAAATGATGTACTATTATTGATCACTAAACCCTGTGATTCAGGGGACTTCTCATAGTGTTTGGGAAGATCTCCTTGAAATATTAACAACCTGCTCACATTAGATTTACTACAAGTTGTCAATCTGATATTAATGCTCAAATGATAGCTTCTTTCACATTTTTAAGGTATAGTTGTAACATGGATTCCAATAAACGATAGATCCCATTTGATCATTAAAACGATAAATTGTGATATTGTTAATCTATATTGATTTGGAGTAAAATCTGAATACGTTCATTCTACAAGTTTGAAAATTAATATTGAATATGGTTGTTGAAGTGTGTTAAATAAGATATTAAGTTGTATTTTGATAAAATTATAATTTAAATTGTAATTTTATATTTTAAATTTTGTTATATATAATATATAATTTAGCTATCGAAACCATTATTGTTATAAATAATAGTTTTTAACTTTATAATTTAAATAACCAACCAACTTATATATATATATATATTATAAGTAACCATCGAACAATTTATATTATAAATAATGATTTTTAACTTTAAAATTAAAAAAAAAAATTGTATCTACGTTTCATTTATTTATCTATGTATAAAACCAATTTTTTTTTATTTCATAGTCTTGTTTCTTCGGTTTATGGACAGGTGTACGAGGGTAGCAATAGAGTTCTCATGCCAGCTGTTAATGTCTGCTACCTAGAATCAACACAATGTCTAAGTCTTGTCGCTTCGGAATATGTGGACAGGTGTACGTAGGTAGCATTAAATCTCTCACACCGAAGCCATGTGCAGGATTTTACTCTCCTCACTCAAGACCAAATTAATACAATACCCTTAATGATTAATGGTCTTTGAAAAACTCGAAATTCGGTTGTCGAGGTCTTTGTATCAACCTGTCAAAGCTTTGCGTGGCTTACTCTGGTTTTTCTCTATCTGTTCAGTCGAAGACCCAAGTGTCATGGCTGCCATTACCAACTTGTCCAAGCTCTGCATGGCTTACTATGGTTTTTCTCTATCTGTTTTGTCGACAAGTAAAGAATTTCCTGGTGGAAGAGCCGAGTATCGTGGCTCTATATCCTCATCTCTTCCTACACTAAACTCACAGGTGTCTCTTCCTCTGGAATTTGCTGATACAGGTAACAATAAACAAATTCCTTTTTAATTTTTATTTTATTTTTAATTCACTGATACAGGTAAGTCTGCGTGGCTTGCTATCGTTTTTCTCTCTCTGTTTTGACCCATATATATGTTTTTATGCAAGTGCGGGACATATTTGGAATCAGTTGTGGAGGTATCATGCCCAATCCATGTGGAGGATTTTTCTCTCCTCGCTGGCGATTAAAGAAAAGTTAAGAAAAAACCCAGAATATTTAATGTATCTTGGTTTCTCTCCAAAGACTCGGCTCTATCGTCTCGTTAATTCTTTCCAGTTGCTATATGGTTACAAGATTATTTAGCATGTTTGTTCAAATCTTTAAAAATTTCCAATTGATACTTGCATGAGCCAAAAAGGCAAGGGTTTACCCTACTTCGACTCCGGACGACAGAAGGTGAGCAACTAAATTTGCATATTTTTCAATTTCGTTTTCCTATTCAAGTTACAGTTGCAGGTTATAACCAATTCTCCAACTCGAATTTGCAGGTGTGGGAAAAGGTCTCGACTACGGTCGGTTTGGCGTTAAAATCATGGAAGCACCTACCTGGTAAGATCCGTGCCTTCTCTTGCGTGGCTCTAAGGAGGTGGTTGGGGCTTCTTGCAAAGGAATGTAATTTAGTTTTAGAATTGACTGGGTTTTTTGTTTGATTTCCTTGTTATAAAACAAATTTTTAGGCCTGCTTCTACAGGGGAAGAGATTGGATGTACTTTCATGGTATACCTACTTTTGATTTTTACAGCCATGACCAATCATTCTGATATGGATTATAAGCTCGGCGTAGTGTTTTTTTTGTCGTTTTTTTTTTGTAAACACAAACAATGTAAAGACTTTTCATAGCACATGGTCTTTAGTTATCTAAGCCCTCAAGGGTTTGAGATTGATCTCATTGTTGTATATTTTTTTTGTTTTTGTTTTTAAGAGATGTGGTTCAATCTCTACTTGTTTAGTTTAGTTTTATTTAAGTTTTGGCATTAATTATAAGGGTTCCATTATCTGTATAAATGGACCTATGAATAACTGCTAGTAACCATATGTTAACGTATACTGTATACCTCATTAGTTGGGTTGGTATTTTTATTGTCTTCGGCAATGAGACAAGTTTAAAATCCCGAAGAATAGTATTGGGACAGGTGCAAAATATGTTTGAAGAAATTGCTATGTGACAAAGGTTCGATCGAACGCTGATTGCAAGGTATGACTTCTGGCCCTCCCTTCTGGCACCGTGAGGGCATCATCCTAATGCATTTGATTTAAGAGAGATACTATCACATTGTTTTGTTCGGCTTGGTGTTTCTTGGGCTTCTTAAGGATATAGTAGTTTATATGATAATTTTAGAGATTTTCTTAGATTGCAAAGATATGAAATCTAAAATGAAGTGTTTTTATTTGGTTTTGCAACCTTGGTACTAAATTCTTGTAGTGTATGTATTTTATTGTAGTGTAGGTATTTTAGTTAGCGAGCATGCAAATTTGTTTTATGACATTTAAATGTCGTATAGGTTAATGAATTTAAATTAGGTCAATATTTTGTTTTTTTAATGCCCTAATGCAATATTCTATAGGTTATTTTAGGGCCTTAATACAATGTTCTATAGGTAAATTTAGGTCAGGTAATGGTAGCCACAACACTCGGCTCTTCAACCATGAAATTCTAAACCTTGTCAACAAAACAAACAAGAAAAACCACAGTAAGCCACGCAAAGCTCTGACAATTTGATACAAATACCTCCATGATCGATTTCTGAGTTTTAGGAAGACATTAATTTAATTAATTTAAATTAGGTCAATCTTGTGTTTTTTTAATGCCCTAAAGAAATATTCTATAGGTTTTTTAGGTCCTTAATACAATGTTCTATAGGTTAATTTAGGTCAGGCAATGGCATCCATGACACTCGGCTCTTCAACCATGAAATTCTTAACCTTGTCGACAGTGACAGATAGAGAAAAATGACAGTAAGCCATGCAGAGCTCTGACGGGTTGATACAAATACCTCCATGACTGATTTTTGAGTTTTAGGAAGACCATTAAGTCTTTAGGGTTTTGTATTAAATTCTATTTGGTCGCCAGGGAGGAGAGTAAAAGCCTTCACATGGCTTTGGCGTGAGAACTTTAATGCTACTTGTGTACACCTATCCACATATTCCGAACCAAAAATACTTGGACGTTGTGTTGATTCCAGGTAACAAAGCATTGGGTAGGATGGGTCAACTGAGAAATTCCTCCCCTTCTCGACAAAAACCACAGTAAGGTACGCAGAGCTTTGACAGGTTGGTAAAACATTAAACTTTACGCACAATGACACTCGTTACATGTATCAACGAATTCAAGAGGAAGGGCCTTGTGTGAGTTTTGTGTCGAATTCAAGAGAGAGCCACGACACTCGGCTCTTCAACCTTGAAATTCTTGACCTTGTTGACAAAACAGACACAGAAAACCCACATTAAAGCAAATTCGAGAGGAAGAGCGACCTGCAAGTTTAGTGTCGGCACATACAGAGGTGTTTGAGGGTTTTTGGCATTAATAGAACTCTGATTTATAGACCTATGACTGAAAAGGAATTTTCTTCTTGTCGAAATTGTAACATGAAATACTAGTTCTATTTAGAGGTTTTTTTGTTTATACTCATATTTGTCATTCTCAGATTTAGATAGTTACTGAGAATTTCTCACGGCATAAGATGCCGTTGAATAATTACTTGTTTAAAATGAAAACAACAGTTTTCTTATAAACCTCTAACAGAGGTGTTCGAGGCATTTTGGCATCAATAGACTTCTGATTTAGAGGTGTTCGATGGTTTTTGGCATTAAACCTGTGATTGAAAAAAAAAACTTCCTATGGAAGCCGTCACATGGAATTATTGTAAATTTATTGTAAAAGAGTTAAATTTATTGTAAACATTGTTTTCATTTTAAACAAGGAATTTTCTTTGTGTCAAAGTCGTAACATGAAGTACTGGTTCTATCCAAAGGTATTTATGTTTATACTAAGATTTGTCATTCTCAGTTTTATACAGTTACTGAAGAAGTGCGAGTAAAATCATATCACAGGTTTTTCTGTAAAACTCAAACAATAGGTATTGAAACATTAGGTATTCTATAAGATCCTACCTTTGACTCATAGGATAACTCTGAAAGCAAATGTCGATGGAGAAACGTCTTCCTGCAAGACTTGAGAAAAACCTGAAAATAACATTGCAGCCTAATCAATAAACTAATGGCATATTGCAATCTAATCATTTTTACAGTCTAATGGCACATTACCTGATAATTTTTGCTCTTGGTTGTTGGATGCTCCATAGTTAGGCTAGAAAATTGGTGTTTTGACCTCACAGTCCATAGACAGCAAGAGTTTTTATATTTTGGTTTTAATAGTTCAGAGGTAGTTACCCTAGGATCCCACACGTCATGAATTTCTAGCCAGCTCATGGCATAACCTACAGCCACGCACCCTTCACAGTCCACCAACTCTAACTGCAATAGACGGTTGGGACACCTAAGCCATGCGCCCTCAGCTACTCCATGAACTGTAATTACAGGAAGGGTTAACTATTTCCAGTTATTAACTAACTTTAATTAACCTTAACATATTTCTGAGATGACAATGGAAAGGATCCAAGCCCTATATTTGTCAATCCCCCATGGATCTTGATGATCCAATCGAAGAGGTCCAGCTCCCAAAATATCAGATATATAAGCCTATCCAGTTAATTATTTATTGTAGCATGAAGTCTATTAGAATTAAGAGGTTATTTATGGCCTTTTTGTTTATTTATGTATTGCACTATATGCAATTTTAGTTATATACATTCTCACTTTTTATATATTTGAGAAATTTTGCATATTTATAAGTCTTATAGATATACAATATATAGATATATGTTATTTTTTAAATTTGAATATTTTATGTATTTTTTGATTGACCCATTTTTGGGTTTGACTTTTTGGCCGCTGAACATCAAATAATGATATTAACATGTATGACTATTGCAACGTGGAAAGATTAGTGTTGGACATGACCGATTCATTTGCACTTGTGTTGCATGGTAATTTTTTCTTTCTAACCATATAAATTTGTGTTGCATGGTAATATCCATTTTTTCTAACCACATAAATTTGTGTGGTAGGTTGTGGAACACTACATAACAAAAAGTAAGGCACGTAAACATTCTGTGTAAATGCTTGGATTATTCTTCTATGTATCCACAGAAGAGAATTATTATGAACACATTATGAATTAGGGGTAGGTACCTTGAGTAGAGGCATGCAGAATCAAAAGAAAACCATAGCACAGGAGCGTTCATAGAATAAATTGATAAACT
>LPNX010285946.1:118605-141175 GCA_001517045.1 Pseudotsuga menziesii | reverse complement strand
GCAATAAAGAATTTAACAACAGTACACACCAATTAAGCTTCTTTCAGCCAAACAAAGGCTAAAACCCTGAATTATGTGGAGAGAAACAAGGCCCAAATCCAACAACAACAAAAAAAAACCACCTTTGAATGGTCAGAATAAAAAAAGATCTCAGAGATAGAAGCTTTCAAATGAAGAATACTTCATTTGATCATTCTAATGGCAGTTTCCTATGTTGGGTTGGCATCCCAGAGCCTGTTATATACTGTGGTGTGCTTATTTAAATATGGTTTTATTAAAAATAATGCAACAAAAAATTATATGCTTTCCGGGGTCTTTCCGATGATTGTGCAAGATTTACGACTTCGCGTCATAATTGATAATGGTATCCACGATTTGCAACTTCCTCACACGTTGTTGGTTTGAAGCTCTCAATGGTATCCACGATTTGCAGCTTCCTCGAACGTTGTTTGAAGCTGTCAATGTTAGATTTTTCTTTATCTATGTAAATTCAAGTCAATTCCCATATATTTCTTTATTTTTCTTTCAGACATGATATGTGGTCTGTGAACAGTGATTGACGATAGGGTAAATTCAATTCAATTATCTATGCAAATTCAAGTCAATTCCCATATATTTCTTTATTTTTCTTTCAGACATGATATGTGGTCTGTGAACAGTGATTGACGATAGGGTAAATTCAATTCAATTATCTATGCAAATTCAAGTCAATTCCCATATATTTCTTTATTTTTCTTTCAGACATGATATGTGGTCTGTGAACAGTGATTGACGATAGGGTTATCTTTAACCAAATTCAATTCCCATATATTGAACTAATAACAAGTTTGTTATTATAATTTAATTTAATTGGAGTGATTGAGAAACTTGTTATTTTTATATTTAAATTTAACTACGACAAGTAACATGTTGAACCAACAAGCCTATAATTATAATTCAATTTCAACAAGTAACATATTAAACTAACAAGTCTATTATTATATTAATCTTTATTATAATTCAGTTTCAACAAGTAACATATTAAACTATTAAACCTATTTTTATATTAATTTGAACCATGCTGTTGATGTACTTTTACTTCGAAGATTTAAGTATTATGTAAAAGAAGTACATAAAGTTTAGACTAACTTCAATGTTAGTTTTGCATGATAAATATTTTGATTTTTTTAAATGAATGTTAATGGTGGATATGTACCTATATATCAAATATTATTTTAAAAGGTCATAAATATCATATATAGTCATTTGACTGGCTACCATTATAAAAATAAGGAAAGTGGCTAGAGTTTTCCTCAAGATATGTTAAATAGAAAAAATAATAGTAGTTCATACCTATATAAACTTTGTTGTCATGTTTATCAATAACTATTAGTGTTTACTTGCAAGTTGTATTTATAATTCATTGAATGTTGTTCTATTGATTCATATATTATGTAGTAGAAACGCATAAAAGTAAGAGAGAATACAAGGTTGTTAAAATTGTAAAATTAATAGTCCTCAATAAAGGTGGATCTCATTGTGTATGGGTAGATTTGAAACAAAGGTTAGAGCAGTTCCTCAATATTGGCCTTTTGAGATTGTTATTTCCATTCTTCTAAATGAAGTGTGTTAATGGTGGATGTGTACCTATATATTCAATGTTCCATTAACATATTAAGAATACCATGTATATTTATTTGACTTGCTACCATCCTTAGAATGAGGAGAATTGTTAGAGGGTTTTTTCCAAGATATCTTACATGGAAAAAATAATACTAGTTCTTATCTATATTTGTAATTGATTGATTGTTGTTCGAATGATTTATGTATTTTGTAGCATAATCACATAAAAGTAAGAGAGAAGACAAGGTTCAATTATTCTAAATATGTACGGATGATGGATATGTACCTATATATTTAGTATTTCATGATAAAGAATATCATGTATAGTCATTCAACAAACTCACTACCTTCTTCGAAATAAGGGAAAGTGTCCAAAGATTTTCCTCAAAATACATTATTTGAATATATTATAATATTAGCTTATATCTAGCCCGTGGGGGGCAGATCAAGTGGTAAAGTGGAATTGTTGAAATTGGTTGTAATTGGAAGGTGTCGTGTTCAAATCCCCCAAGAGCAAGTGGTAAAATGGAATTGTATAAATTGGTTGTAATTAGAAGGTGTGGTGTTCAAAAAAATAAAAATATTAACTTATATCTAGATAAACTCTATCACAATGTTTATCAATAACTATTAGTATTTATTTGCAAATTATATTTATAATTAATTGTGTATTATTGTATTATTCTATCCATTCATATATTATATAGAAAAATCACATAAAAATACTCATAAAGAAAAAGACAAACTTGTAAAAATAGCTAAAGAAGTAATTTAGAAAACAAAATCCTTATATGTAAATATATAATTATATATTGTTTTTAATATGTATATTGTTAAAAAGAGGAATCTTCACCTACTGCTTTGAATATAATATTTATTCTTCAAATTTAATTTAAAAATACAATTATTAAAAATACAACTAATTAAAAGATTTGAGTAGCAAATCAAAATTATCTCCTTAGAATTAATTGTAGTACAATATAATATTTTTTAATAAAATAACAAAAAATATGGTAACTATTAAAACAAATTCTTTATAAAATGACAAAAAGTAGTAGTTCCCATTAGATTATGTGGAATATAACATTAACCATAAAACAAATGTAGAATATAACATTAACCATAAAATAAGAACAAGTCACGGGTGCTCACCACTTCAATGAAAATGAAACATCTTGCCACTTCCTTAGTAATAATTATTTGCCCAATATTTTGGAGAAGATAATCCACACATATATAAAGTCAAGGATATCAACAATGTACTTTTTTAAAATTAAAATTTATATAAATAATAATATATATAATTGAAGTAAGTATTAATTAAAAGTTTTTTTTATATTGGTTAAGCGATCATTATCTTCACTCAATCTCAAAACTTATAACTATATATATAACATTTATAAAAATATCATAATTTTCTATTAATAAAAATATAAAAATAAATATCAATAAATCTCCAATAAGGTCGTTCAAAACCTATATCCTTTCTCTCACACGGATGAACCACACTCATAAGATTCTCTAAAAATAATTTCTTTAAAGGCCCAACAAAGGGTAGTCAATGCTTATTAAGGTTCTTTAACAATATTTAAAGACCCAACAAAACGAAGTCAATGCTTATAAAGATTCTCTAACAATATTTCAAGACCCAAACATAAAGAGAATTCAATGCTTATCAATAAAACCCTTTTTGAATGGTAAATGGTACTTGACTAAGACGCTTGAAAAACCTTTCTTTACTCCAACGAAACGACTAGCCTAGAAAACGCTTATGGGCACCAATGAAATGACTACATCAACGCTACCAAAAGCCTTCTTGATGGAGAAAGTTACCAAAAGCCTTCTTGACTCCAATGAAATGACACGTTACCAAAAGTTTTTTATTATTATTATGGATGGAGAAAGTTACCTTACAAAAGTGTTTTTTAAGATAATTTGTTTTTCTTTTTTATTATTTTGGAATTTTTTTAAGTAATTAACAAAATTAATCTAAGTATAATAAGTGTATAACCAAGATTCAATTTATGGTTGTTGTATTTTGTTATACTTAAATACATCTTGATTTAGATTTAAATAAGCTTTAGTTAAAAGAATATTAGTTTTTTGTTTTTTTGTTTTTTCATATTAGTTTTTATTTCTTTTGTTTATTAAAGCAGTAGTTTCAATGTTAGATTTTTTCAACATTTTATGGTTTTTTTTTCTCGCTTGTTTTTCACATAATGTGGTAGAAATTTTAGATTAATTCCTTAAAAAACATATGATAGTTGTTAAACTTGCATAATCTTGGTGCCCTTGGGGTATTTGAGCATGGTGGATCCATTTATGCATTAAAAAAATGAGGTATTTGAGCATGGTGAATCCATTTATGAATTAAAAGAATGATTTGGACACTTCAAAATTCAGTTTTTGAAAAAAAAAATTAACCACATTCGGATTAAAAATTCACCTAAAAGTCCAAAACGTTTAACAAATAGACTAATTTTTTAAATAGTATTTGTTTTATATTTATATTAAATAGTTACTTATGGGGTATATATCTTAGAATTTTGAGGTGGACTACCATCGATATCTTTTCATCTACCAACGATAATGAGGCAAGTGTAGTGTCCAAATTGATTCAATGGGTGTCGTCCAAAATTCATAATCAATAATTTAAAAAAAATAAAAAAATAGCTTAGTTAACATCTCATAAGTGTAGTTAGTGATAGTTGGAAAAATTAAAATTCAACTTCAACTAGATTCCATTATTAGATACAATTAAGCTCATTGATGATACAACTATGAGCTTAACTTCATTGACGATACAACTATTAGTTTAACTTCAAGCCCAATCATGACTTTTACTTGAACTGAAATTGCTGATATATTAACGTTTAAATTAACTATTAGATACAACCATTAGCTTAACTCCAATGATTCTACAACTATTAGCTTAACTTCTACTCTAATCACAGTGATATTGGATAACTATCAGCTTAACTATTAGATACAAATATTACCTTCCAATGATTCTACAACTATTAGCTTAAATTCAACTCTAATCGCTTAAGGCTTAGTCTAAGTACATTTGGCATCTAAGAGTCTAGCTAATGTGCACTCGTGTAACAACCGAACTCCTAATAAAATCATTTGAACTCCTAATAAAATCCTCCATCTCGCAATTGGGCATCTATCTAATTACATCGATATGCATTTATATCTTAGAATTTTGGGGTGGACTACCATCCATGATTTTCTTTTATCTATGGGCGATAATGAGACAAGTGTACTATTCATATTGATTATATGGGTGTCGACCAAAATTCATAATTCATAATTAAAAAAAATAGCTTAGTTAACATCTGATAAGTACAGTTTGTGATAGTTGGAAAAATTAAAATTCAACTTCAACTATTTGATTATTAGATACAACTATCTGATTAATAGGTAC
Source organism: Pseudotsuga menziesii (assembly GCA_001517045.1). Taxonomy (NCBI): domain Eukaryota; kingdom Viridiplantae; phylum Streptophyta; class Pinopsida; order Pinales; family Pinaceae; genus Pseudotsuga; species Pseudotsuga menziesii. The sequence goes on along the minus strand of LPNX010285946.1, from coordinate 136,143 downwards.
AACAATGAACTTAACTCCATTGATGATACAATTATTAGTTTAATCTCAACTTCAATCATGACATTTACTTGAACTGCAATTGTCAATATATTAACTTTAAAATTAACTTTTAGTTACAACTATTAGTTGGAAAAATTAAACTTTTAATAGATACAACTATGAGCTTAACTCCATTGATGATAAAAATCTTACTTTAAATTCAACTTGAATCATGATTTTTACTTGAACTGCAATTGTTGATATATTAACTTTTAAATTAAGTATTAGATACAACTATTAGCTTAACTTCAACTCTAATCACAGTTATAACTGTTAGATACAAATATTAGCTTAACTCCAATGTTTCTACAACTATTAGCTTAACTTCAACTCTAATTGCTTAAGGCTTAGTCTAACTACATTTGGCATCTAGGAGTTTAGCTAATGTGCACTCGTGTAACAATCGAACTCCTAGTAAAATCGTTTGAACTCCTAATAAACTCCTCCATCTCGCAGTTGGGCATCTAGATAAATACACTGATATGTGTTTATATCTTAGAATTTTGGGGTGGACTACTATCTATCATTTTTCATCTATGGACGAGAATGAGACAAGTGTACTATCCATATTGATTTTATCGGCATCGTTCAAAATTGATAATTAACAATTTAAAAGAAATTAAAAATAAATTAGTTAACATGTGATAATTACATTTCATTATAGTTGGAAAAAATAAACTTCAACTTCATCTTGGTAATTAAAACTCCAATCATGATGATGTACAACTATTCCATTGTTAGATACAACTATTAGATTAACTCCAATGATGATTGTTACGGAGAGAAATTCCTATGGCTTGGGGCACCACAACAGACAGCTTGACTCCAGAAATCAATCCTTTCCAATATGTAAGAGAAATCAAATATCTAACACTAAAGGATCAGACCTCGTACCTTATTCCGGACGGTTAAAGTAGATCCCCATTGAGCTTTCCAACTTCAGCTTGAATTGATAAATCACTTCCTCAACAACAAGTAAACAAGACAAGCATACTATATATTGGTGTTAGATCTACTCTAGCATATATAATCAACAATGTATAAGCATTTGAAATCATCCATGTATAAAATATTCATTCAAACATACATTATTGGACAGGAAAAGATATTTCTATTAATATAAAATCAGAGATTACAATGATTACAACCTCTGTTGGCACGTTTGTGAATTGGAGAAATTAAATCCCCCACTTGGGCCTCCACCACCTCAATCCTCCATCTCTCAATAGCAAGCTCACAAGCAAAAGGAAAGCTTGGGAAGAACACCAAAGTGCTCCAAGGGACAAAGGGATGCAAACTCAAGCACAAGTTCCGGCAATAATGGATTATAGTTTCTTTGCTCTCAATTCTCTTATGCCTTCAATGTATCCAAAGAGTTCCTTATATAGCTTTTCAATGGGGTAATGAAAGGTCGAATCCGAGCGATCTCAAGGAATATGGAAGGCCAGGAGACAAGTGAGTCGGATCCATGTCAAGGAAAACTCCAAAAGGATTTGGATTTTGTACACATCCAGATGTACGCGGTTTTAGGGGTCAAACCCGCGTATATACGCGATAAGGGGTTTAAAAGTCACGTATATCAATTTTCACATGTTTATAGGGATGGTCTAGGAAACATCAAAGGACAAAAAATGGTCCAAGGGGTCTAAGGAGTTTGTAGAGGGACAGGGGAAGGCCATACAAGTGTGATTCACCTGGTGTGGTAAAATCAGCTATAACAAATGCCCCCTAATGCGTGAGGTCAGAGGGGTCATACAATGGCCGAAATACATTATAAGTCCATTCCAGAAGTGGAGTGATGAAGAATCCGAATTGGAAGACCAGCCACCCAATCAGCATAGTACAATGATACAACTCTGTACATAACTGCAAATACATATAGCAGTCACAGATACATAAGAGTACAATGGCCATGAATAGGCATGATACAAAATATCACATAAGTGGTCATTGCCATGTACAATATACATAGATCAGAATCTCGATGATGAAGATATACAAAGGATCATGATCTCCATAATGGCTGAAGATATACAATGGATCAAGATCTCCATAATAGCTGGAAATGTCTGACATATACTGGAATCAAGTCACGAGAGCTGAAATATCATGAACACTGGCACGATAAAGGAGGTAGCATATAAGAGATGCCACCAATCTGGAAGGTCTTCTACACAAACCGCTACGAGTACAAGTCCTACTATGTGAATAGAGGTGTTGAGGTCAAACATAGTAGTCCATCGTCTGATTACCGGTCATTGATGTATATCGTTAATAGACGCGAGATCACCCACCGATAATGATAATGGGAATCAAGGTACTAGAGTGCAAACTAACAAGTGTGAATAAATGTGTTGAGGTCAAACACTTGAGAGGATCCATCGATCAGGGGACATTGATGTATTCCCAAAAATTGTTGATGGCGAGAGAACCTGCCACTGATGACTGCAAGTCTCAAGGTACTCAAAAATGACTCTAGATTCCAATCCCAGAATAAATGATCTGGAGTCGATGGGATGAAATCCACTAGAAGGAGGGCATTAAGGCATCACCCATCATCCAACACGAGGTACACAGCGAAGCTGTATAATGTGGAAGGACTCGATCATAAGGTGCACGAACCAGTAACTGTATTGGGAATGGCCGACATGCAAAGTCAAGATAACTGAGGAATGGTCGACTCGGGTTTCAACTTCCTTCAAACAAGAGAATAACGACGAATGGTGATTGAATAAAGGCAACATAGACTCGATATACAAAACTGGGACATCTCTGCGACATAGGAGGCATCGACAGAGGCTCCATGGGGACTGGAAGCTTAACCGGTCGGTGGAGATAAAATCAGACAATGAGTACAACTCCCAAAGTCAAACTATAAAACCAACCAATGGATGTGATATATAGTGCTCTATTTGAAGGCGACACGACTCGACAGCTGCCAAAAGATAACATCTTTCCTTGTCCGGCTTTTTGGTTTTTTAATTTTTTTGGACTTTTTCAAATATTTAAAAAGCTTGAAAAAGAATAAAACTACTTTATAGTTACAAACTAGAAGGAGACGAGTGTCATAATGGGAAAACAAACTAGTTTCAAGTAGTGGAACATACCTATGCTCAATGCAAGGATCCATGTGTAGGATAGCGACAATCGGGGGAAAGTCCCCTCCTGGTAAAAATAGGGAATCAAGCTGCAAAGGATATATAAAATGGCTCTGCATGGCTAGACATGAGACAAGCTCGGGTTATATGGCTGAAACTCAATGTCAGGGAAGCCGACGTAAGGCTCAATAAGGCAGGCAAAGCTCATGATAATGAAATTACAACTTGACATAAGGGAGTCCTGAGGGAAATAGGCCAGCAAAATATCAAGAGGAGTATGAGGCTCTTGTGAAATGTCATGGCAATACTATACAATGGACTCCCACACCCTAAGGGACAAAATGTTGGCATGGGAACCAAATGCAAATAAGGAGCTAACTAGGGTACCCATGTAAGTTCAAGCTCTACCACTCATATCATGCCACTTCTAAAACAACAAGAAGGTTCCGTGACATAATAGAGTGGGTTCGTACCTAAGGCTATAATGAAACGGTCATCAGGTCATGCAAAATGGAAACGATGATGAAACCTGACCTATATGTCAGTTTAGACATGATACCTGAAATTGGCACGAACGGGTCAATCCAACGGCTAAAGCTGTGCTCAAAAAGGTCTCCTACATCATAAATTAGTCCAAAAATGGTCCAAACTATAGAAAAGGGGGTAAAAATTTCAAAACATTATAAAACATTTGAAATTTTTACCCATTTGAGCTCAGAACTTCAACAACAAATTCTAGGAGATCCAGGCGGCGGAATCCACTACCGTTTTTTCCAGGTACTTACCCATGCTCTACTCTTTCATTTTGATGCAAATTTTTTCAAATTCCATGGTGTATTTAGGATTCTAGGCCAGTCTAAGATGTGCACCACGACCCACGCAAAAATCGAGGGTTTTTCCGCGTATAGGGCTAGATATACGCGGAAAATGCCCCCAAAGTCGCATACATACGCGGCTGTTTAGCAAACAGTTGCGTATGCGGCCACACTCAATGATTTTTAAGTGTTCTAATGGATCAAACTCAAATTTTATGTGCAGGATGGTCCTAGAATGGAGAGAATGTGAACATGGTGATGTAGAAGAGGCAGTAAGGGTAGATCTAATGGCTCAACAAGAATTACATGCATGCAGGGCTTACAAGTTTTGGTGTCTTGGTGGCTTAAGAGCCAAACCAAGACTATTGCAGATGTTAGTGGAATACTGGGATCCAGACTCAGAGTTGTTCTAGATAGATGGGATGTCCCTCACCATAGAAGTGGAGGACATATATTTTATTACTGGGCTTTCCTGACAGGGGGAAGTGGTGAACCTACGCTCTCATGGGCCCGGAGGTGGCCTAACTATATATGAGTACATTGTGGTGTACTCCTATCCAGACACGGAGAAGGTGGGGAGTCAGATCCCAACTAACTCCATACAGGTGTTTGGCCTAAAGGCCATCCTACTGACACTGGGCAGGATAGCAGGCTTAGCTTCACTCCACCAGGCCTCGCGGTCTTTGATGTTCTATGCAATGGAGTGCATGAGACCCACTGTGTACAATTGGAGCACTGCGCTACTGGGCAACATGAAACACCAGCTCAGTGAGTGCAATATGGGAAGAGTGCGAAAATTCAGTTTCAGTAGCATACTAAGCACGTTTTTCTTTGAGCATGTTCTGGGATTGAGCCCTAGAGTTGACATTCCTCTACATGGGGTTCGAGATCCGGCCCAACGACATTGGGCGGATGCGATGCGCAGACTGGGTGGAGGTAGGGTTTCCAACCCCTATCCAGCTGATTTCTTTCCATGGTGGCGACGACAGATAGTTTCCATCAATGACTACCCCTGTGCGGGGATAGATTTCCAAGGAGACTTGGACATGCCGCTACCACCAGGATCGGCATATGGTGATATTGGTAACGAATCTCGACCCTCTTTTTAAAAAATTTTGAGTTATTAATTTTTTTGGGTTTTCTGATTATGTGGAATCAAAAGACATGTTTTTGGGTGACAATACATAGTGACATCTACCATATGCATGCAGATGTGGGACCATGGCGGCTTGAAGGATTCCCTCGTCATAGACAGAGGGGAAGAGGGGACGATATCATGGGTGTGGATGTGGAGCGGATGCTCCAAAGCATTCATACCAACTTCGTGAGACTGACACACAAAGTACCCATGGTGCAAGTCAAGGAATTCCCTGAGGCCATGCAGCGCCAAGTGGCAGGTGTACCATGAGCATGGGTGCAGCTATTTCAATGGCTAGCTAGAGCCGTAGTGACATTCCATGATCACTACCCCCCTCCTCCTCCACAAGCTTAGATACCTGGGAGTGATACATTTTGTACTACTGTGTATTTATATTTTGGTGGCTCAAGAGCCCCATTTTTTTATTATGACACTATGTATTACCACATTTTGGATGTTTATAAATTTTTTTATGACGATCGATTTATTTATTTACATGTGTAAAAATTTATGTTTGTGATGAGCTTATTGTGTATGAAACAAATGCCAATCTGACACGTAGTTAGCATATGAGTCAACAACTTGATTATTAATTCTTGGAACATGTATGTATGTTATATTGTCAAATTGTTGTTCTAATAATCTCACACGTAAGAATCTTCTTAATAATGTCGGATCTCTAACATAGTACAAACCATTAAGCTGTGACACTACTAAATCCGAATCAAGTTGTACCTCAAGAGAGAGAACACCATGTGAAATGGCATCCCATAGAAGTTCAATAACGGCACTATATTCAGCAACATTGTTTGAAGATGGCCATAAACATATGCCTCCCAAAGACAATACTTGACCCATAGGAGTATAAATCACCCAAGCAGCAGAGGCTGAGTGTTGAGTGTGACGGATCGCACCATCTGTGAATCCTATGAAGGTGGAAGATTCCATTGACATCTGCCAAAAGAAATGGAAACTAATCACAAACTCGATCACCATAAGAAAAAGACCTACCTATGCAAAATTGTACAATAATATACAATAACCAGCCTTGGCTGAAAATCATGCATAGTACTTTTTGAGATAGAGCCCATTTCTAGGCTCCGCCACGGCCATTCCCTCATAATCCACTAACTCATAAGCACCCTTCTCTAACACACGTTTAACGACATAAGGACCATACCACATGGGGTTAAAATTTCCTGCCCCCAAGGGTTCTTTTAGTTGATCCCACAAAAGTACCAAGTCTCCCTCACTAAACCTCCTTGGACGGACATACTTATCGTACTGGACCTTAACGTAATGCTTATTCACTTCAAGAGCCACCAAGGCATCTCGACACTGCTCATCAAGTTGCTCTAGGTGGACCAAACGCTCCTCCAATGGGGAAGTGTCTGGTAAGAGCTCTATGGCTAGCTTCAAAGAAGGAATCTCGCACTCAACTGACAATACGACTCCACTCCATGTACAAGTTGATATGGAGAAAAACCCGTGGCAGTCTTAACAGCGGTTCTATAAGCCCACAAAGCAGGATATAACATAATGTGCCAATTATTATTGCTTTGTGCAATGGTTCGTTCGACAATGGATTTGAGTGATTTGTTCACTGCTTCTACCTGTCCATTTGCTTGAGTGTAGTAAGAGGAGGAATGCTCTTGTTTATACCCTAAATTTGATGCCAACTCTTCCATCATACGATTCTGAAAGTGTGAGCCATGGTTAGTGACAAGCTCTTTCAGAATACCGAACAGAGTAATAATCTGGTTCAATATGAAGTGTGTAGCTGTCTCACTGTCAAATTTAATTGTAGGCATAGCCCCAGCCCATTTTGTGAAGTAGTCAACAGCCACTATGATATGATGATGCCCCCCAGCTGAAGCTGGATTGCAATCCATAAAATCAAGGCCCCACTTAGTGAAGGGATCGACAGTGATGATGGGATGTAATGGGGCAGGTTTCAAGCACATATTACATGCAAACACCTGGAAAGGATGGCACCTCTTGACCACATATACACAATCCTTAAAGATCAACGGCTAGAAATAGCCCTCTCTTAAGATTTTTTGGGCTGTAGAAAGCCCAGATAAATGACCACCACACACCCCTCTATGGAAATCATTCAGCACAAGCTCAGCCTCCTCATCAGTTAAACAACGACGTAAAATGGAATCTATCCCATGACGATACAAAGTGTTATCCACTATGAGGTAATTCTTGGATACGTGACATAATCATCGTCATTCATCCCATGATAGGTGAGTAGGGACCTTCAATGTTTGTAAATATATAATAATATTCCCATACCATGGGTCTAAATTTGATATTAAGAAGATGTGCTCATCGATAAATGTATCTTCACAAACCAACTCCTCGGCTTCGCTTGGGAAATCCAGTATAAGCTCTGCAAAAATTAACGATTTCTTCGATTTTGCATAAACAAACTCGAGATCGAATTCTTGCAAAATGACAATCCATTTATTATATTTTCCCCCAATCATCCTTTGAGTGAGGATGAATTGAAATGGATTGACATGGGCTACGACCAAGGTCTGGCGAAGGAGAATATAATGTCTCAATCATTGAACCGCATGTACAGTAGCTAAGGCAAGCTTCTCAACATGGGAATAACCTATCTCTGCATCAATAATATTCTGACTCAGATTGTATATGACATGCTCTTGGAGCTCCTCATCCTCTTGAACCAAAACCATACCGATTGTCTCCATGGACGCGGCCACATAAAGTAGAAAATCACGGCTATAGTCTGGGGGACTAATCAAAGGACTCCTGGGATTGCTCGCTTGAGCGCATCAAAGGACTCCTGGGATTGCTCGTCCCAACAAAAGGTGGTGTCCTTCTTCAAAAGACACATAAAGAATCTAGTCAAATTGGAAAAATTAACAATGAATCTCCATAAGAAGTTTGCCATGCCTTGCAAACATTGAATATGTTGAATGTTTTTCGGGGGAGACAACTGAAGTATTGCCTCAACCTTCAAAGGGTCGATTCTTATACCCTCTTTAGAAACAATGAATCCTAATAAGTGACCAGACTTCACACAAAAGATGCACTTGTGAGGATTTAACCTGACCAAATAATGGCAGCACATTTCGAATACTAATCTCAAATGATAGGAATGACGCATTCTCATACAAGAATGAGTAGCAAGGTCATCCAAAACACTTCGATAATCAATTTGAGATCATGGAAGATCAAGGTCATATCCCGTTGAAAAGTAGCTCTGGCATTCTTAAGGCCAAAAGGCATTTTCTGATATGCAAAGGTTCCCCAAGGACAAATAAATGCAGTCTTATGTTGGTCCTCAGGTTTAATTTGTATCTGATTGTATCCGAAAAATCTGTCCATAAAGGAAAAACCTCGCTACCCGCACACTCATCCAAAATATGATCAATAAATGGTGTGGGGAAATTGTCCTTAGGACATGCACGATTCAAATCACAAAAATTAGTACATATGAGGATCGCTCGCTACTTCTTATCAACTAGAACGAGATTTGAAACCCACCTCATCAAGGGAACATGATAGATAAAACCGGCTTTCAACAATTTTTCTATCTCTGCCTTAATCACGGCTGCTTTCCTAGGATTCACTGCACGCAAGCATTGTCGAACAAGATTAGCATTGGGACAAGTCTTAATCTCATGTTCAACAATGCGAGGGTCGATACCTGGAATTTCATCATAAGTCCAAGCAAAGATATCACGAAATTCTTTAAACAGCTCGGTGTATTCTTGAATCTCAACATGGGAACATTCTGCCCCAATATAGACATTCTCTATCCTGCCAAGATCGTGAGAGATATTGATAGGAATCGTTGGAGATATATTCACCATATTCCAATTAGCCATCAGACCAGGAGAGCTTAATGGAACCATGGGACTACCAATTCTCTCACTAAGAACCTCCCCAAAGTCCTCATGCTCCAAGCGGTCAAGCTCGGGAAGAAAATAAGATCTATGATGCAACTCTTCCCAAGGTGGATCAACCCCTGACATGGCCTTGATAATCGCTTCGTATGAAGGAAAAACACTATCAAGGAAGTTATGAACGTGAGAAGACTGAACTACCCATGCAGGAAGCACATATGGGCCCTCCTCCTCCGTTCGCGAAGAGAAAGGACTATAGTTTGCAACACACCCAATATTAGCTTGATAAGCTACCATAGTTGCAAGAAACAATACATCCGTCACGATGGGCTCATTCGAAGTATTCGGTGTAGGAAGAATCCAAGGATCTTCCATATGACTCATGCGAAAAGACACCGATCTCACAGATGTCAAATCCTCACTGGAGCTAGACCCTATCATAAGGATAGGTGCAGGACAACTAAAGGTTTCCATGAGGGATGGATACATGCCCACACCCACACTCCCAGTTACCGGCTGAGAGTGCTCTACAATCGGGATCGAAGCTCCTGAAGATGCGGTAACTGATGGATTCTTGAATGACATTTGATCAATCGTAACTATCTTCCCATTAAATGGAAAGCATAGAATGCGAAATAGTGAAAAAGCTACGGCTTGCATACTGTACATCCAATTCCTACCCAGCAAGAGATTGTAGTCAAGGGGCGCATCAACCACCTCGACCTCTATCGCAATGGTCTTTCCTCCCAAATGGACCTTAAGGGAAGGAAGGATCCTGTGTGGCCTAAATGATCTCCCATCAAATGCAGTTAACATGGTACCGGATTTAGACAACTCAGGGGAACCTAAACCCTTCCAACATGATAAAGACATCACAGAAGCAGCAGCACCTTTATCAATCACAATGCGCTTGATGGTCATGTTGAGACATTCTACATGAATCAAAAGAGACACATATTAAGGAAAGCGAGGCTGAATTCCTACGGTTTCAAATTTAATCACGGAGGAAGAATTATCATCATTCACACCAAGGGCAGAAAGCAAAGCCTTCCTTTGTGAAGGACAACTCTGAAGTACTTCTAGTGCAGACATCACACAAGGAATAGTTATGGGCGGCTTGGGAATTAGGATAGTGCCCCGAACACTTAAGGAATCCCTTAGGAATGTGAGGTGCACCTTCAGGTTTATCCACAAGTTTTTCAATACGCAAAGGAGTTCCTGGTGGATCAGGTTCCTTTCCTGGGTTGGGTTGTGATGAACCATAGTCCTTCGCATGGGTCACAACCTTTGTACCATGCACCATGCTAATGCAACCATGATCACTACCCTATGATGGATCTTGATCACCACCAGACTAAGCATGGGTCCTCGAGTTTACGTTTTCATTGTGAGTCAAAGGGTTAGTCAGCACAGCTGGGCCCTGTGCTAAGAATCTTAAGGTTTCATTAATACGAGGGCACAAGTAAGTGAGGTGATCATCCTTACACAACTTGCAAGGAAATTTAACCTTATGTTTAGATTGCTTGTCCCCCCCAGCATTACGGGCATTCTTGCCATTAGTATTAGCATTTTCATTCCTATTCCCACCCTTACGATTGTTCTTACCCTTCTTTTTGTCCTTCTGGGTTGCTGGTTACCCTTCTGGTCCGATGATTGCACCGAAAGCACACTCGCTGTTTGGGTGGGTTGAGACGAAGCCGTGGCTTGTCCCGAAGCAGATTGGTTAATTGACAATTGACTGACCTATTTCACAACCAAATCCATAGGTTTAGCACTCGCACAACCAATAATGCCATCGACATGTGGTCCAAGTTTAACTTTGGGGTTGAAACTAGAATGCGGAGCATTGGGAACGATCTCATATAACAAACCGGATTGAGCATAAATCAAATCCAGTTCCTGCGCCCTAAAAATGGCTTGTTCCTCTTTTTGCACTCTGGATGTAGAAACATCCTTCGCTATATAAGGCAATAACGACTTAAGGAACCATTCGAGGAGGAATTCCGGTGGTATAAAGGCTTTAATCAATCTCTTCCGTCTACACCACTCTTGGATATGGTCCGAGATATGTGTGGCTTTATCCTACCGAAATATCGACAAGAGTTTCGTACCAATGTCGTAACGCACTGGTAGCTGGAAATGGTTAAGAAAAGTCATCACTAGGTCATCGAACAAAGCGAATGCCCCCCTAGGTAACTCTATATACCACTTCGTAGTAGGACCTGTAAGGGTGCGTTGAAACAGCCTTAAACGGATCAAATCCTAGTGTAAGGAATTTGAAGAGCACCATAGGTGAAAGGTAGTAACATGTTCGCTCGGATCCTCTCCCGGTTTGCCCTCGAATTTGGGTATGTCTGAGGGAAGCTTATTAGGGATAGCCGGTCAAGCCGGGTCATGAGATACAGGATCGTTCGTCAATCTCGACAAGTCAGGAATATTTAGCGTTGCGAGGAAAGGGAGCCTAGGATGAGTAGGTCGATGGAACGCTCCTTGATGGTTCTGATTCACATAGGTTTGATTACCATAACCACCATGGCCTTGACCATAGTTCCCTCCTCCCGTTTGACTCGTGTAGGGTCTCATGGAAGCACCATAATGTGGTGTACCTTGAGTATTCGGAGCTACAAAGCCATAATTTGGAGAGTAAGCTAGTTGTTGATACCTGTACCCATGAGGTGAAGAACCCTATCCATATTGTGTTCCTTAATAAGGTCCATAAGTCATCGCATGAGAGGTCCCATGAGACACTCTATAAGTAGGAATATACACTCCAGAAGTAGGAAAATACATTATGGAAGTAGGAATATACATTTCAGAAGTAGGAATATATACTCCAGAAGTAGTAACATGACCTCTAGAAGTATGAACACAACCTCTCGAAACAACGGGCAGTACTTGAACCTGAGATATAACTGGTCGAGTAACAACAGTACGAACATGACTTGTAGCAACATTCCAGCCCGAAGGACAACGTGACTGAGGTGGAGGGTGAACATTCAAAGAACTAGGGACAGAGGATGAAGGGACCTGTGAAATTATGTACGTGTTGTTCCCTATAGTCACTCGTGTTGGATTTGGTATCCTAATAAGATCACTAACCCTAGGCCTAGCAGGAATATGTGATGTAGCTTCCACCACCGGGATGGAAGGTGCAATGTGACTTGTGCTCCCAAACCTCTCCACATGGTAAGGAATGAGAGTGCCCCCAGGTGTAGTGTTAGGATCAAACTCAGACTTGACATGAAATGCCAAATCATGTGTGGGAAAACCATACATACCATAACTACCATAACTAGTGCTCGATGGTTCAAAATGAGTCTCATCATCTTCCGGCATTCCATACCGGTGATGCGTCAATGGGGGATCAAAACTAGAGTAAGTAGGTCTATCATGAAAAGTACCTATCTCAGAAATTACAGGACCTAACTCAATCAAATCAAGTGAAGGATCATAAGTAGGAGTAAACTCCCCATCTTCCACTTGAATGGGAGGAGGTGGTTTAGGAATACCTTCAACATGGTCTCTCATCGTGTGTGAATCAATGTGTGAAGTAGTCCTCCTAAACTGTCTATCTCTCTCTCCCAAAGGAGGAGGAGATGTAGAAGGTAGAAGTCCTGCTAAACAACGAGAACAGCGAAGAGCCGCACCCGAATCCACAATGAATCAAAAAATGTAAAAGACTCTCTAACTACGCAAACCCTAGGCAAGCTAACATGCACAGAGCATACACCAATAAAATCTAAAGCCAAACACAAGCAATCAAGGGTAGGATAAATGAGCTCCCAATGAAGCAGGTATGTCTTGCCTAGGAGAGGCTTGAGACTCCCATACACAACAAGGGGAGGTATGTAACCAATTATTGTGGCCCTTAGCTTCAACGCGTAAAGAGACTATGCTGTCCGACCCTAACCTGGCTGGGACACCTGCAGAATAACCCCTGCAGAGTACCCTCTCGATATCCTAGGTAAGGCAACTAAGGTCACCTCAATATAATCAATGCTCAGGTAGACAGTCGCAGGAGGGATTGACTATATGAGCAGGGTAGCAAAGCCCGAAACTCTTGAAAGAGCCCCCAGATATGAATACAATCCTGGAAATATCTCCGGTGCTACTCAGTTATGACTAGGGGTCATCCCAATCAATAACCACTCACACTGCCTCGTGCTTAACTCCCTTTTGAGAGGAGGATCCTCAAAAACATTGGTTATACCAAGGAATTTCACACACTCACTTGGACAGACACATACATGTTGTTGTTTAGTGGTCTTGGAGAATTTACTCACAATGAACTATTCCAAGACCCTATAACCTAATCTTGTTGGTGAACCCTATCCAATAAAATAGTGTAGTTCATTTTAATTAACCATTGATTTTAATTGGCTTTATTACTCAAAAGAGGTAGATGGTCATGCAACTCATGGCGTTATGACACAACATGAAGCAAAATGCACACCTAACAATCAATGCAAATGCATTGTGTCCATGAAAAACAGGGTATGCTACTACGTGAAATGCACAATTTTCTTCAAATGATAAATGCAAGATTTCCTATATGAAATCCTGACTAATACTTCAAAGCAAATCTAGTGCAAGTACTATGCAAAATGCAAGATGTAATGCATAATGATAATCAAATATTTTTTGATTTTTTGAAATAAAAATGAGATACTAAAGCAAAAGAATGGTTCTACAACCCCCAGACTTTGTAAGCACACTCAAGCAGCACTCAAGCAAAGTACTAAGGTAAAATAAATCTAATGCACTAATCCTAAAACAAAAAATAAAAAATGGAATGACAAGAACATTCTTCAAAAATGAAATTTTACCCTAAAAAAAACATCTCTGGTCAGAAACAGAGGTGTATACAGACTCTAGCAGTATCAAAGGAGACTTAGTAATCATCCAAATTCACCCAACAACAATCAATATTCCTCTAGAAGGAAAAACTAAGGGCATACGCGACTGTTCGCAATAAACCCGCGTGTGTACGCGGATATAGCAGTGAAACCCACGTATATACGTGACTATGATTTAAAAACTCGCGTACAGGAAGAAAGGTGCATAAAAATAAAGGAAAACAGACAAGCTGAGACAAACTTCACACCAATCAGACACTACCAGGAAAACATGCCCCTAGACCTGACACAAAAGCAGAGAAAAAAGAGAAATTCAAAGTCATTGAATGCCGATAGAAAACCCCCAAAGGAAAACTACTAGTAACTCCCCAGCGGAATCGCTAATTCTTTTACGGAGAGAAATTCCTATGGATTGGGGTACCACAACAGACAGCTTGACTCCAGAAATCAATCCTTTCCAATATGCAAGAGAAATCAAATATCTAACATTAACGAATCAGACCTTGTACCTTATTCCAGACAGTTGAAGTAGATCCCCATTGAGCTTTCCAACTTCAACTTGAATTGATAAATCACTTCCTCAACAACAAGTAAACAAGACAAGCATACTATATATTGGTTTTAGATCTACTCTAGCATATATAATCAACAATGTATAAGCATTTGAAATCATCCATGGATAAAATATTCATTCAAACATACATTATTGGACAGGAAAATATATTTGTATTAATATAAAATCAGAGATTACAATGAATACAACCTCTGTCGGCACATCTGCGAATCGGAGAAATTGAATCCCCCACTTGGGCCTCCACCACCTCAATCCTCCATCTCTCGATAACAAGCTCACAAGCAAAAGGCAAGCTTGGGAAGAACACCAAAGTGCTCCAAGGGACAAAGGGATGCAGACTCAAGCACAAGTTCCAGCAACAATGGACTATAGTTTCTTTGCTCTCAATTCTCTTATGCCTTCAATGTATCCAAAGAGTTCCTTATATAGCTTTTCAATGGGGTAATGAAAGGTCGAATCTGAGTGATCTCAAGGCATATGGAAGGCCAGGAGACAAGTGAGTCGGATCCATGTCAAGGAAAACTCCAAAAGGATTTGGATTTTGTACACATCCTGATGTACATGGTTTTAGGGGTCAAACCTGCATATATATGCGATAAGGGGTTTAAAAGTCGCGTATAGAAATTTTCACATGTTTATAGGGTTGGTCTAGGAAACATAAAAGGACAAAAAATGGTCCAAGGGGTCTAAGGAGACTACAGAAGGACAGGGGAAGGCCATACAAGTGTGATTTACCTGGTGTGGTAAAATCAGCTATAACAATGATACAACTTTATCTTAACTTCAACTCCAATCACGACTTTAACTTGAACTTCAATCGTTGATATATGAATTTTTAAATTGATTATTATATACAACTATTAGCTTAACTTCAACTCTAATAATAGTTATATTAGTTTATCTATTAGATAACTATTAATAATTCAAATATATACCTGTTGGCATATTCCAAACATATTAATCTTATTTAATATGGTCGTTTCTAGTTTAATTACGTCGATAGACATTTTTATTTCAGATTTGGGGTGGACTATGACCTATGCTTTTTCATCTACTGACAAGGATGAGACAAATGTACTACCGAGATTGATTCTATGGCAGTTGTTTAAAATTTGAAGTAAACAATTATAAAAAGGGGATATAAAAATAACTGGGAGCTAGCTAATGAATAGATGTCCAATAGTTCATAGCAAATAACTAGAAGAATGTGAGGTAAAAAGAAAAAGAATATAAAAAAAATGGATAGTTGATAAATGGATAACAAGAAGAATATCAGTGATAACATGTAGGTAGGCATGGATAGCTCACAATTGAACCTGTTTAACGAGAAGAATATGAGCGATAAAAAATATTTCCAATTTGTCCTCCATTCCATAACTATCTCTCAACCATTTGATCCCTATCGACATGATCCAACCAAAAACTACGTGGGTGTGATAGTGTCTATGTTATATCATAAATGGATAACTAACAACAACCATATTACTAAGATTAATATGTTTGAAATACGCCGAGAGGTATGTATTTAACATATTGATAATGGTTTTTTTACTAAAGAATGTGTCACTCACTTGTATCTAATAGTTAAGCTAATATAACAACAACTTAATTTATGGTAGTTAAGCTCATAATTGAAGTTAGGCTCATAGTGGTATCATCCTTGGAGTTAAGCTAATAGTTGTATCTAATAGTTAATTTAAAAGTTAATATAAAACTTAGACTAAGCCTTATGCACATTAAATCGACTCTCAACTGCCAGATGGAGTTCAACTGTCACATAAGTTGCACATTACCTAAGTGATTGTTCTTGGTGCATAGTTTCATTGCAATCAAAGTCAACTCATGCTAAGTGATGGAGTTCATCTAAATTTAATTTAATAGTTGTATAACTATTTGAATAATCTAATAGTTATCCAATCTAACCATGATTAGAGTTGAAGTTGAGCTAATAGTTGTAGAATCATTGGAGTTAATGTAATATTTATCCAATATAATAGTGATTGGAGTTGAATTTAAACTAATAATTATAGAATCATTGGAGTTAATCTAATATAGTTGTATCTAATAGTTAATTTAAAAGTTAATATATTGGCAACTACAATTCAAGTAAAAGCCATGATTGGAGTTGAAGTTAAGCTAATAGTTGTATCATCAATGTATTTAAGCTAATAATTGAATAGTTGTATCTAATAATCGAATAGTTGAAGTTCAAGTTTGATTTTTCCAACTATCACGAATTGTACTTATCAGATGTTAATTAAGCTATTTTTAATTTTATTGAAATTGTTAATTGTGAGTTAGACTAACCTCCTTTAAACATGCAATACGAACTGTATATTAGCTGGATGCCTACTAAACATGTAATACGAACTGTATATTAGATAGATGCAGTAGTTTATTAGGAGTTTGGAGGAGTTTATTAGGAGTTCCAACTATTTTATTAGGAGTTCCACTCTTACATGACTGCACATTAGCTAGACTCCTAGATGCCAAATGCAATTGGACTAAGCCTTTAGTGATTAGAGATGAAGTTAAGCTAGTAGTTGTATCTAATAGTTAAGCTAATAATTATCCAATATAACTGTGATTAGAGTTAAAGTTAAGTTGATAGTTCTAGAATCATCGAAGTTAAGCTAATAGTTGTATCTAATAATCAGTGGAGTTAAGATCGTAGTTGTATCTAATAATCCAATAGTTGAAGATTAATTTTAATTTTTACAACTATCACTAACTGTACTTATCACATGTTTATTAAGCTATTTTTTATTTTTTTGAAATTATTAATTATTAATTTTGGACGACACCCATAGAATCAACCTGGACAATACACGTGTCTCATTCTCGTTTAATCTTGGACGACGCCCATAGAATCAATATGGACAATACGTTTGTCTCATTCTCGTCCATAGATAAAAAAGTATAGATGGTAGTCCACCCCAAAATTCTAAGATATATACGCATTCGACATAACTATAACGATTTGGTAATTAGTTTAATGTTTACTCTTTGCTGTCAGTTTTTTTATAGAGAAAATGGTCAATATGAGTTTCGTTCTGCAAGGCAGGCCGAGATCAAAAATAGTTTCTCCTGGGAGGCGACATCTAAATCCAACCATACTAAGGGTTGGTGCGGCC
>LPNX010285946.1:7895-118568 GCA_001517045.1 Pseudotsuga menziesii | reverse complement strand
TTTTTAAATTAATTTTATTTTATTATTAAAAAATAAATATAATTTGAGATGAGAAACTGTAGTTAACTAGCACAACCACTTAATTTGTGGTTGGTGAATGCCTATAGACAACCTGTTAAGTACCATGAAATTATACGCTATCCATGTATAAACTACCAATCCACCCCAAATTATATGTTATCCATGCATTCACGCATCATCTACAAGTTATCCACTTATCCACTTATCAACCATCAATATATATATATATATATATAGTCTCTTACATTCTTCGAGTTATATGCCATGAACTATTAGTTATCCATTCACCAGCCATGAATTGTCCATGCATTAGCTACCAATTATCCATTCATCACCTACTAGTTATGTTTTTATACTTTTTCTATAATTGTTTATTTCGAATTTTAAATGACTACTGTAAAATCAAACTTGAGAGTACACTTGTCTCATCTTCGTCCCTCGATCAAAATGCATAGATAGTAGTCCACCTAAAAATTCTAAGATATTAACACCTATCGACATAATAATAATGAAATTAAATTTAAAGTTTTGAAATAAATGTTAAACTTAGTTAGTACATTTCAAAAAATATTTTTAATAAATATAAAGTCCATTAATAATAAATAAGATTTTTAAAATGTTGACATAGAATTATATCTTTGAAATTCCATTTTAAATTAATAATCATCCTTTACAAATTGAAAAAGAAATACTCTTTAAATTTTCTCCAATAATAAAAACACTAATCCTTATGAATAAATTAGCATCTAAACCACAATCCATATCACATTTGAAAACCCTTTTTTCTTATTTTTCAACTTACTCTATCCTTATTTTTCAAATTAAACTTTTTTTATTTTTATTTTTCCAACACAATTTATCATTTTGTTTCAATTTTAACTTTTTATTATGTATATACATCACAATTGTACAGTTGTGAAGTATGGAGGTGCAACCTTTCTAGAGAGTCTTGGAGGAAGATTAAGCAAATCCAAAAGCGATTTATAACTTATAACCTCAAAATTAAAAACAATATGCCTTATTATATTTTTCTCATAAAAGTGGGTCTTTCATCCATCGAGAGCATGGCTATGACTAGGTACCTAATGTACAAGCAGAAGATAAATAACATGGGAGGCAAGAGACTTCCTAAAATTGCTTCAAACTCAAGTCAAAACCAACTATGCCTCAAGCAGAGTTGGTGTAAAGATACCATTGCTTGGTTAAACCATTGGGGCTTTGATGAAAATGACACTTTGTGGGATACCAATAATCTAAAAAATAATATTACTTATAAGTTTAAAGAGAAATTGTGGTGCGAGCAAAATTTAGCAAATAGGAGAAAATTAAAATATTATAAGGAGGTCATTAACCCTAATTTGGAAGATCAAAAGTATCTCTTGGTAGTAACTAGTTTAAGGAAGAAAATCAATATAGCCAATATTAGAACAAACTCTTATGAGATTCATAGCAAAAATGGGCGTTGGTCTATTCCTAAAACTCTATGGGCGAAATGGGTTTGCAATCTTTGTGAGTCTTTGAGCACGGTTGAGGATAAAAATCATTTTCTCTTATAGAGCTCCCCGCTTACACCCATATTAGATATGAGTTTCATCATATTTTTGAAAATACAAACCTTTCTAACCTCCTAACTTGCCAAAACTATAGTGAGCTTGTAAAGCTTCTCACCAATATTTTTTAGTACATGAACAAAATTTTAAAGTAAACCAAGTAATATTGTTCTTAAGGTCCAATAAAACAAAGTTGGTCTCAGTGGATGTTAATCATCATGACCATCATTTATTACATTAGATGAAGCTTTATTAAACCATTGGTGGGCCCATTGGGTTTCAATTTTGTGAAATAAAAACAATTTTCATTGGACTATTTTTCACGCCATTATCATTATTTATTTATAATATGGAATTGTAAAAAATGAAGTGAATGTTTCTATTAAAAAGTAAAAAAGGTACACCTTACAAAGTGGATTTTTCTTTGAGTACACATTAATTTTTTTTAATTAACTAGCACAACCATTTAACTTGTGGCTGGTAAACACTGATAGGTCACAAGTTAAGTTCCACTAATAAGTTATCAATTATGTTTTCTTGCCTTATTCTAGTTAAATGAGGTATCTCTCACAAGCTGAGAGTTATCCATGCATCAGCTAGGAGTTATCCATGCATCAACTACCAGTTATCCATGCATCCATTATTTTTTATATCCATTTTTTAATAATTGTTTATTTTGAATTTTTAATGACTATCATAGAATCAATATTGACAGTACACTTGTCTCATACTTGTACAATTTAGAAAAAACATAGATGCTTGTCCACTCCAAAATCTCAAATAAAAACACCTATCGGTATAAATATTAGCAATTGCTTATTTTGTCAACTTAATGGGAAAGTGAATATTTAGGAGAAATGCGATTATGTACTAAATAAAAATGATCAAAGTGAATATTCATGAAAAATGTAATTATGTGATACATATAAATATTAATGTAAAATTTAATTAAATTATATATATATATATATATATATATAAGAAAGAGGTTAGAAGAGTTGGAGGTTCCTCTCAAGTTGAGAGTTGTGGCGATAAGATTATATGTGACCATCATCACCAAATTCAAGAACATCGAGGGATGGCCAAAATATATTAATTGTAATATTAGAGTTAAACAAGGCTTCTCCCTTTCTTGTACCTTTTTCAACATTTATATTGATAAGCTAGAAAGTTTTTTTAGAGGAAGCAGGCTCTGCCAACATAACCTTAGTAGGAATTTTCATCATCCTTCTTCTTTATGCTAATGATGTTTTTCTTATGGAAAGATGTCCCTCTGACCTTGATAAGCAATTGAGAACTATGAATAATTTTTGCACTAAGATGGCCATGACTATTAACACCGACAACAAAAAAGTAATGATCATCAAGTCCAAGAAGATCAATTACAATAACTTTATATATGACAATAACAAACTTGAGGAAGTTTCTTTCTGTAAGTATCTCAGAAATCATATTCATCACAAGATCAATTGGAACTATAGCATTGAGAAAATGATTAATGGAGGGTTGAGAGCTTATTTTGGTCTTGAGAACGATTATAAATCAACTCACCTTTAGATGTTGGATAAAAATAATTTCCTCTTTGAAATTCTTGTCACTTCCATTATCTTGTATGGCTATGAAATTTTGGGTTGTAACATCTCGAAAGAATCCTAGAGAAAGATCGAGCAATTCCATAAGGGTTTATAATGTATAACCTCAAAATTAAAAACAATACACCTTATCCTATTATTCTTATATAAGTGGGACTCCCCCCAATAGAGAAAATCACTATGACAAGGTACTTGTTGTACAAGTGCAAGAAAAATGACACAAGAGACCAAAGACTCCCTAAAATTGCCTTAAAATTCAATCAAGACCACTTACGACTCAAGAAAGCTTGGCATAAAGATAATGTTGCTCGATTAAATCATTGGGGGGTAAACAAAAATGAAACTGCGCAAAATATCAATAACATGAAAATACTATCACATCTAAGTTTAAAGAGAAATTGTGGGGCAATTTAAATGATTTAGAGGTTAAAAGAAAGCTATGATAATATAGGGAGCTTATTATCCACCAAAATCATATCTCTATTTTAACTATCTTGAAGAAAAAAACTAGCATAGCCAAAATAAGAACAAACCCTCATGAGCTTTGTAGTGAAATTAGGTGTTGGACAATTCCTAAAATGTCGTGGGAGGATAGGATTTTACATCTTCGTGAGACCAAGAGAGTTGAGGATGAAAATCACTTTCTCTAAGAGTGCCATGCATACAACCACATTAGATCGCAATTTCCCAATCTTTATTATAATACTAATATCTATAATATTAAAAGTTTTCAAAACTATGGTGAGGATCTCAATATGCTCCTTTCTAAGCGACATGAGCATAGGAATACTTTGTTGTAGCAAACAAAGTAGTTTCTTAAGGTCCAATAGACCAAAGTTGGTCTCGGTGGATGTTATGCATATATGATGACAATTAATGTTTATTGAAACTAAATTTTGTCTTAACAGAAGGCTAAAAAAGAAAGGAATTAGTTAGTTTGCTTTAAAATTTTATTCATGTGCTCAAAACACTTAAAGGGTCTTAAAGGGAAGCATTCCTAACTTACCATAGTTTTGAGAAGTTAGAAGGCTCAATATTATAACAAATATATATATTAGATTAGTTTGTTATATTTACAATATACTTGATATTGATTTTATTTAGCAGTGAGTGAAAAACACGACAAGTTCAATCAATTCTTTTTTTGCTAAAATTCTTTCTCAAATGTGGTAGGATTTTGGTTGATGGATTTTTTATTATGAAACTTTGTCTTTGAGTTTTATTTTTATTTTTTAAATATAAAAATGGAACACTTGTGAGTATTTGAATTTGTCTACTTTTAAACTCACTTAAATAAATTATCTGTTATAAAAATTAGTGTATTGACAAAATGGTTTTATTATTAGATACACATGTATTATTTAGATTTAATGCATGAGCTCTGTATTCTATTATTTGTACAATGTTTTGATCTTACAAAAGGAGTGCATTGTAATAAGTTAGTTTGGTTGTGTTTTAGCATAATGTCAATGAGAGTTTATCATAACTAATATAGGTTTGATTCTAAGCATTTTAATATAAATAACTAGGTTATGAGGAATTGGAAATAAAATATTCTGCTTCTCATCCAAGTGTGAAGGATCCATTGCTACCTATCAATATGCGAGATACCATGTCATACTGTATGCCAAAATCATGCTCATGACCTTGATGGCCTTTTTATTTCTCTATGTATAGCATACAACATTCTGGGAGGAATTTAAACTTTAATAAGGAAATACCATCATGCCTTTTGACAAATTAATGAAAAATATTGATCTCATATATAAGTAAGCTAGTTCAATGGACTAGTCGAAGGGATTAAGTGCTTTGAGTTTCATATAAATGGTCTTCAAGATGATTTCTCAATCTAGTTTCCTAGATTGTGTAATTTACTCATGTCCTTATTATATTTGATCTAATCAACACCAATGAGTTTACATTAAGTACCATACAAAAAATGTAGGAAAGTGTTTGAAAACTTTCCACAATATTTTTATGGGAAAAAATAGATCGAGCTAACAATTTTAAAAGAAGAAAAATTGTTTATATAAAAAAACATGAAATTGAAGTTGAATATTTATAAAAAAATGAAAGAAAGTTTTACATATATATACCAAATTTGGTCTTAGTAGACATTAACCAACTCATCATCATCATCATCTCAAATATAAATTTTTAATACAAAATTTTAATTAATTTATTAAATAAAACAATGTCATATTAAGTTATTATATATTCAAAAAAAAATTATGGGAGAAAAAATTGTACTTCTATTTTCATAGAGAATAAAAATGTATAATAATTTTCCAATTAGTCTTTAAAAACTGAGCACCCTTTTAGCTTAACTTCTATCCAAAAAACAACCCTCTCAAGGAAGCCATACATGAGACAAAAACTTCTTGGGAAGCTAGTAACAACACCCAAAACACCACTCGAAGCATCTCTTATAATTTATGATCCCAAAATACCTTTAATAGGTAGAATTCTCCATGGATTTTTCAACACATTCTTCCCAATGAGGGATACCTTTGTCCCCAAGAAAAACCTCTTTGGAAAAAACATTAGCTTCAACATTCAACTCACAAAAGATGTGTACAATATCAATGGCATAGAAGGCAAAAAGAAGTGCCTATTTTCTCCAACACTATTTTTGAAGATCTATCACTTACATATTGTAGAGACCTTTGGCCAAATTGACAATCACCTTGTAATCCCCAATTTTTTTTATGAAATCAATCCCAAATGAAGAAGCCACCTTGGAAAAACACCACAAGGAAATAAACTCATTTTTTGTATTCTTTCCATATCCACAATTCAATTTTAAAATATAGAAATGATCTTTGTTGAGTCTAAGAACCACATCAACTAAACATATCTCACCTTTAGTGGCCCCATCAAAAAATCATGTAGCCACATGAGAAAAAGGGGGCTCCATAATCTTCCTAATTCTTTTCTCGTTTACCTTTACTTCAAAATAATCCTTATACAAACCAACAATATACATATTGCATGCAAAAAAAAAACATATTTTAGTTCAAAAAGTATATTATTTATGTCCTTTCGAACACCCCAAGAGATGAATGCAGGTAAAGTACTGCATAGAACAATTATTGAACCACTTAAGAAAATTTTGTCCAAAAAATTGGCCTCCCTGGGTGTGAGAGATGTTAAGTACGTCACAAAAAATCTTCCAAACATTCTTTGTAAACTTGAAGTGGACAAATAAGTGATCAACTGTTTCCATGTCTTCCCTCCATAAAATACACATTTGGTCCAATCAAGCCTCTATGTATCATATTGTCCCAAGTCTTCAAGCAATTTTCAAATGATAACCATAAGAAGGATTTAATTTTTTAAGGAATATGCCAAGTCCACAATTTAATGTACCACCACTTTGGAACAATCACAAATTTTTTTTGTGCAGTCATAGAGTAAGCAACCTTAGCTGTAATATGACCTTTAGCCAAATTGACATATCAAAGGAGTTCAACTTCACATGTATTCAACATTATACATGCAGAGTTAAGGTGGAAAATGTAATTGTCCCATTCCACAACTGTCACATACCCCAATTTTGCAAAATAACAATTTTATATTATTTGAGAACAATATGTTAAATTTTATGCTAAGTTGTAATTTATGACTCAGTATGGTCAAGGATATTTAATGTAAATTCTGAATATTTTATTTATAAATAAATAAAGGAGGAGACAACAGCTTAGGAGAGCTGTTAAAAGAGTGTTTACTAGTGAAATTGGTGAAGGAGACTGGGTGGAGAGCAAATTGACATGTGGCAACATCCTCAAACCACTTCCAACTGTTGCAAGTGGAAACCTCCCTACATTTGTGGTCATGATTCCCCAAGAAGGTGGAATCAATGCAAGTGGCTCAATTAATGAAAACTGACCCAAAATACCTAGGGCAATCTTTATAAAAAATCCCATTGAAGAGAGCTAAGGCTGCTCATTCTAGAGAAGCAATCATTTAGGTTGAATGAATCTACTTCAGAGAAATTCAATGGAAGGGAAATTTGGAAAGTGTTTGAGGGGATAACTGCTGATTGATCTAGAGCATCTTTTAAGCTGAAGATCATACTACTAAGAGTAGAGTATTTTATTGAGGTATTGAACTAGTTAGTTGACAGAGGGTTCTACTGTTTGCATTCTCCACCAGTTCTCAGCCAAGAAGACCAGGAACAGGCTTGGGGGTCCTAAGGAAGCGTTGTTTGAGCACTCTCCAGGAGATTGGTAGGGAGGAACAGCCTCCTAAAGCTGTTGTCGTCTATCCTCAACAGGTTCTATGTTATTTTATTTTACTGCGTTAGTTAAATAAATCTTAGTTTGACTGCTATGTGAATGTTAAAAGTTCAGAGTTGTTGAAATGCTAGATTTAGTATTCTTATTTGATTGTTATAAAAATGATAGTGGTTTAGAGAATTAATGAAATAGATTGAAATAAATTTCTACACTGTTATTTTCCCCACCTGGAGACCAGGTCGTACTCTAGCATAGATCAAATGCTTAAGTAGATAAGAGAATGAAAATAGTAGGTAGGATTGTGTGTCTGTAAATAGAAGAGTAAATTATTTCAATGTTTAAAATATTATGAAGGAAAAATAGTGTTATGATTTATTTGTGTTTACTATTTTTGCTTAGTACAACTAAATAAAAATGCATAAAAGAAACAGTAAACTACATTAGAGTTACAGTAATAGTATACAGTTAAGTATATAAACAAGCTATTAACTACATAGTTTATCTTTTAAAAATATCAACTAAATCTTAAACTATTACTCAATATAAACCAGATTAGGGTTATTTTATAAACCCTTAATTTATAAAAAGTAAACAGAGTTTACCTTCTGTCCTTTAGAGAACTCGAAATAAATTCTATGTTACAGAATAGTAAATAAAAACAAATGTAAATATAAACAATAATTAATATAAAACTAAGAATTTACAAATTTAGAAACTATTTTATATTACCAGAGAAGCTTATAACCTGTGAAGGAAAAACCTCAGGGTCGAAACCCTAACAATTAATTTATCTATTATAAATTAATTTATTTAAAGTTTTAATCCTTTTACATTAATAATTATATAAATAAACTTACAAGAAGATTATAGCATATACCTTAGACTGTTTACGGTCTTTTCTTAAGACAAATATCGTTTATAAACAAGCAAGATAAGTTTACAGTTAACAGGTTAATATACCACCACACACCTGTAATAGCCAAACCGAAGTAATAAGAAGAAGAGCCTAAGTAATAATTAATTAAAGAACATATTTAGACAAGGGTTTCATTTCCAGTAAACCCTAGCTATTATATTCTGGACAAGTAAGTATAAAATTATAAATTTTACATTACGACTGATCTACAGTCCTCACATTAACAATAATTACTGACCAAAGATATCTTAAACAATAATTTTCTTCACTGACAGTTGAAGAAGGAAAAACCCTAATTACACAGAATCATAATTTACAAGATTACAAAACCATTGCAAAAACAAGATAGAGCTCGAAGTTAAAAATCCTTCTTAAAAACCAAATGTATTACATTGTCAGGTCATAAGGCTAAAAACTTAACCAAAATACATCACATAGCTCAAGGCCGGTATTACCCAGCATCGTAGCAAGGGTTTGTAAATAAAAACTGGAAAACAACTTATTAAAACCTCCTATCTAACAAAGAGACCAAACAGGCTTCCAAGCACTGAGTTTCTCCTTCAACAAACCCTCAATACAAGTAGGGAAAACCCATTTTGAACTCAGGGCTTACCAGTTAGGACCACGAGCCACTAAATTCAGTCGTCGTTTTTCTTCCACCGAAGCTTGGAACTATCATGGGTTCCTGTACACGAATTTTACCAAGCATCAATTCAAGGCTCAGTTTAAAAAACGTAAAAACCCTAGTTGTGTTAATAATTTGACAGAGAATCTCCATAACAAAAACCGGGTTATCTTACCTGCAAGTAAAAGAGTTATCAAGCAACGAAGAGACTGTCACCAGTTTCGAAATGTACACACAGGAGTTTACAAACCCAATGCCGACTGTGGAGTAAAAACAGTAACAAAGAAGCTTAAGCTTCACAAAGTCATGACATGCCACAAGAAGAACAGGACTGAGCTATGGATAGGCTGAGAGCCAAACACAAAAACCAATAAACACTCGTGCTGTAAGGTTCACAACCATGAAGGTTTGCAATCAAAGACCGAGTTTTCGAAACTACAGCAACATCAAACAAAGATTTGGAGCAAGCAAGCAGAGGAACAACCTCTCATGGCGGCTATGGAAACTACACAGAGCAGCCCGTAGGCCAGCGAAAACTTCGGAGGAAAATGACAAAGTTAATAGGGTTTCCAAGTATTTTAAATCGCCAATGCATGGACAGGAGGTGACCACATGCCCACCAATTCTTTTAACCATGCAAGGGTCGAGTCCATAGTCCATCTGCATTCAATAATCAAATTATTGTTGCAATAATCAATAAACTATTGAAATGGATGTATATGTTCATAAATGGAAACATAAACTTTATTCAATAGTATCGAGGTCTATGATATATGATTAAAAATGATTCTCGTCATTGACCATAGAGTAAGGTCGTAAAAACCTTGCCATGGTAATATCCCAAGGTCAACCAAAGCATAAACTAATCCATTGACAATTCATTTGATACTACGCAAAACAACTTAAAATATTTACATATTATTGAAGCTTAAACAATATTATTTTGCATTCGATGGTTTAAAATCAGTAGAACTGCTAGTAACTATCATATGTCATTTGACTATAGAGTAAAAGCGTTTAAAAAAAAATGACAATAAACAATGTCAAGGATCAACCTTAGTGTAACCCTTTACAAGTAATGTTTTGTATAATCGACTTGCTAATATCTATAATAATGAACCTTATTATTAGTTACAAAGTCAATAGTGAGTAATTGGTTCTAATAGAATATAGTAGTTTTTGTTTTAATGTCTCATTGATATAGACCTTAGAATAGAAGTCCTAGGTAGTAAAATATACCATAGTAGTTAGAATACACTACAACTTATGTTGAGTGAGGCATCTTGGTAATAATAATTTTACTATGGTATAAACCATGCACAAGGGTTATACATTAGGAATAACAATGATAATGTTCTTACCTATGATTTAAACTTTATAAAAATGATGGTGGGAAGTATTCTATTTTTAAAACGCCGTGTTTAGTTATAAGAACCGAATTTACAATGTCATGGGAATTTCTAGATAGAAGATTTCTACATGATGCAAGTAACATTTATATTGGCACATTAAAAAGTAATATGGTATGGTACATAGTTACAATAATTCATGCAGTAAGCAATGATTCAAGTACTAAAGTTCATAACTTGAGGATTAGTAATTTCACATACAAGCTACAGGTTGATAAATTCCATGACTAGTAAGATAGAGGCGAAGTATAAAACTTGTACTCTATTGGAAATCTTTACTATCAAGATTGATAGAAGTACTTCCATGAATAAAAGGCAGTACAGATAAATATAACATTAGCGTTATAAGCATATTAAAATAGAAGTAAATGTAAAACGAAGAACATGAACTCTAAGATCACTGTAAATATATTTTGCTTCGCTAAGTGGAATATAGATAACGATCTTTATATCTGAACTTAAATACGGTCTGAGAAAAACAAAGTCTAAAGAAAACAAATACGTTACCTCATCAAAGCTTGCTAAAGAATAATCAGTTTATTTACTAGCATATTAACATGCAACATAATTACTTCTTACTACCTTATGAATTAACTTCTACTTGATCCATCGTTACCTGTTGAACCTGTAAGAACCAGCAGTTCATCTGCGTTAGCATAAATGCTAAGTAAGCCCAAGTTTTCAAAGATAGATTTCACCTACTTGCCAAAAGTAAACTTGTTAGTAAAATTGAAAGAAAATTGAATGCAGGTCAATCTTATATACATTACAAAAAGGAAAGTTGTATTAGTTATCGTAATATGACACTGATTAATACTAATTGTTAGACTGTTTCATTTTCCGCTAACCGCCAGCAGTTAGTAAACTGCGTACTCAGACATTTTATGTTATCTTAAAATTTTTAAATTTTTATGAAATTTTGGGGTTTTGACAACAACCCAACCACTCCCTAACCCAAGGGCGGAAGCAAAAAGCCAATAAGAATCAGAAGGATTAAGCCAAGAAGGTCCCTAGATATGCTCTAGTGTAAAAAAAACAAGTTTTGCAAGATAATATAAAATACAAAGAGACAACTTATAATCTCCCTCAAACCAATAATTAGATTAATTCCTACCAGTACATTTGAGCGTGATCCAACTTTCCAGCTAAGTCCTTTTCCTAACAATTGGTATGCTTTAATGAAACCAGACCAAAAATTAGAACTTTTCCTAGTCTTTTTACTCAGATTCCTAATCCATTTCAAAACTTTACCTTTAATGTAATTACCATAAAGAACTTCACTCCATAATCCATTGCTAAGGAAGCCTCATCAAAAGCTCTTCAAACGCAGAGCAATAATAAACCAATAGACATTTTTAATATCCCATCCACCCAACCATTTTGGATTTTACAACTTTTCCCAATTAACCAGATGTAACTTCCCTCTCTACATTTCTAGACCACATAAAGCTAAACATAAGGCTGTGAATCATTTTAAGAATAGTCATTGGCACCTAGGCCAATGAAAACTAGTAAACAAGAATGCCCACCAACACAGCCTTCAAAAGAGTCAACCTACCACCCAATGATAGCAACCTATATGATATATATTCAATTTAATAAGAAAAGAAATGAGTAAACAATTATAATTCTACTTATTATTAATATATTAACCCGATTTAATAATTCAAAATTTTATAAATAATTAAATTATTTAATAATTAATATATATATATATATGTATGTATGTATATATGTATGTATGTATGTATGTATGTATGTATGTATGTATAATTGAGAAATATTTATGAAATATAGTTCTAGTTATTCGCTATTATATTGGATTTTATGAAAATATATACAATATTATTACTAATAAAAAATATGTAGTCAATTTGATTGTAAATTTAGTCCATTAATTTAATTCAAATATATATATATATGATATTTATATGATTGAAGATAGTTTAAAGCCTTGAACCACTTTTTAAATAAAATAAAATAAGTGTTGATGAACCATAACGTAAGAACTTGTTTAAATATAATAAAATAAGCTTATATAGAAGATATACACTATAATGATAATGATAACGTATGAACCATAACGTAAGACCTTTCTAGGTTTTATTTGTTTAAAAACTAAATGAAGATGGTTGAGAGTTACATATTGGATAAACCATAAATGGAGATGGTTGAGAGTTACATATTAGATGAACTATAAATATGTGGAAAAAATTATTATAATTAATTTTAATTTAATTTTAATATATTTATATAAATATTTTATTTGAAAATTTAGAGATTTATCATTATATATATATTTATGTGAAGTTTTATGATAAATGTTATTTTTTTTATTACAAGGATTTACTTCAATATTTATTTGAGAGTTTAGAGTTTATATTACTATACATGTTTATGTGAAGTTTTATATAATATTTTTGGTTTTGACTTGCAATGTATTTAATTAAAAATATGTAAATGATATAAATATGTTAGTATGGATTCCTAGTATGAAGTTCAAGACCAAAGCCCAACTAGTGAATGGCTAGGCATGTATGATGTAGATATTTTTATTTGGATCATATGGTTGCTTATCATACCAATTTAAAAGGTATGTAAATATTATGTTGGGAAATGATAAAATGGTCCAAGATGGTTGTGGGAAGAGAACTAAAGGGGTTATGATTCCACCAAAGGGAAAGAGGAAATGGGTCCTATGGGGAAACACAATCCTTTGTTTCCAAGTGTCAACCTTAGAACTCATTCAAAATCTTCTGTGTGCTTTAAATGAGTCAATTACCTTCTCTTGACCATTAAACCCAATCATTGAATGCATTTGTGAGGTCGGTGGAAAAAGTATGTTCATGCATTTATTGAAGCATGGGGTTGTGATAGTTATGTCAGCTATCAGTTATCATTTTATTCTATGGTTAGAAGCTATGTCACTTGTCTTTTCACCATCATATCCTTGGACTTAACACTCTTTTGATCATTCTCTCATACATGTTTCTACACCACATAGAGTTTCTCATGGTTGTTCATGACCATTGCCAGACTGTGTTTACCCAAAATTTTGAATGAAGAGATAGAGATACAAATTTGAAGGAAAATAGATGGATATAGGTGAGCAAAGAGGTTAGGAAACTTATGAACTCTTACCCATTGAGTTCTGCTACATGTGGATGCTTGAGAAGCCATGAATTATTTGTAGGAGGTTCTCCAATAGCATACAACATGTTTGACTCTTACTACACACACTAGTAAGCATTGCAAGGGTTGGATTTCCTAAGGGAACTGTGGATCATTGAAGGGAAATTACTTCCTTGTGTTGTGTGGGGAAGTTGGAAGGAGTGCCATGGATGTGATGGCTTGTTGAGATCCCTATAAAGTTCTAGATGAGATATGGACTACTAGTCAGTTGAATGGGTCATGGGATGAGTGAAAGACACTTGTAGGTGTTTCCTTCTCCACAGTATCCTCTCAGCAGAAAGCGTATATGCTGGATAGAGTGCCTATGGTTGGGTGGAAAATAACTCTTACATAGCCGATTCCTTGGATCTTCTTTGTTTAAATATAAGTACTCCTTTGTATTTGATGTGCAATAATTTTATTTATATGACTGTGTTAATTATGCATGTAATTACATGATGTGTGTGTGTGTGTGGATTGATTTATTTTATGCTATGTGTGTTTTTATTTACATATATGCGCATGCATTTTAAATTTTTAAATTCATATTTATGGTTATGGGAAGAAATTTAGAGGCCTTGATTTAGTTAAATTCCCCTCCTAGTGGTTGGATTGAGGGATGGGGATGTTATAGAGAGGTATCAGAGCTTCTGGTCACAACACCAAAGATGTATGGTTCAGAATGCACGCTTATAGGTAGAGATCAAGTTTTGTTAAGTGATGGATAAGGGAGGGGCAGTAGTATTCTTGAATTAATTTTGAAATAACCCCTTAAGGATCAAATATAATTCCATACAATTTCAAAAAATTAAAACTTGGTAATTTAAGGTGGGACCCACCCATGCCATGTGGACAGGTGACGTGGAGGAGGAATGTGAGACAAAGGTATGATGTTGACCCACCACATCAATCATGTACATGGGTAATCATAGAAGATGAAGTGCAAGGGTGGATGAAGGTGCGACCGTTGGATGGTAACATAGATCAACGGTCATGGCTCATAGCACCATAGAAACATGCACAATGGGTAATAGTGATGGACAAATGTTTGACTGTTGGATAGTATGGAAGATAAATGACCAAGACTCACAGCATGCCAGTAAAGTGCATTGGTTAATTTGGGGAAAGCGAGGAGTTGGGACAAAATCTCCTTGGCCACATGTCATTTTTTTTATTGATAACACTTCCACAAGAAAATTTTAAAATTGTTTTCCTCACAAGGAGTTACTGCTTTTCGTAATAGGAAAACTCTAACGTGCCCTATAGGTTATGGAAGGTGACATGGTCATTACATAGGGTGACATGTAGGTGTTGGACACATTGACAAGAATGTGTCAAGCCACATCGACACCCTTTCTACATTAGTGAAAATGAAAATTTTCGTATGTGCCATATTGAGCGAAATTGAATAATTTACAAAAACTAAAAACAAACAAGGGTGTTTCCCTTGACCTGCCATGCAACAACGCATGGAGGCCACAAGGGGGAAAGCCCCCTGTGACCCCCATTTTTTTTAAATCAAAGAATTTGGTTTTGGAGTTGAACCACAATTGTTGAACCATTATAAAATTGGGGCAACTTGTGGATTATAGGGGATGTTACAAAACTGTAAAATTTTCAAGTCTGGAGAAGATGAAAAATGTTAAAAGTATTCAACTCTAGAATTTAATAAAAAGTGTTTGAAGCATCAAAATAGAGAGGGGAAAGTTGTTGAGTAATCCTTGTCACATGTACTATCTATGCCAATAGAATAATTGTTATATTTCTCCATAGCTGATCTCTTGCAGGTGTCTAAAGTTAGCTTCTAGGGTTAAATACACCTACATGAAAAGTACAGGATATTGTAGAATTTGATCATTTTACAGGACAGTAACTTTATGCATATAAATCATAATTGAGCATACATATAGTCATTGGAAAGCTTATCCAAGGGGAATAATTATGCATAGCCAAATTATGAAATAGTGATCCAAATGTTTCTAAAATTGACCAGAAAAGTGTCGGTAGCCATAATTTGACAAAAAATGTCAACATAGGTATTTTCCTGAATATATGAAAACTGATTTTGATCTTCTAAAGAATTTAATAACTCTAAAAAATGTTTTTATATGAACACTTTTGCATATTCAGAATCATATCAGTGACTATTAAGGGTCATCATTAAGTATAGTGTCGTTGGGAAATCTCTGGTTTTGGTTGGGCAAAGAAGATCATCATCATGGATGATGCACAATATCCTTATGAAGTTGAGACAGACACAATGGGACAAAAAATATAGGTGTTAGAATAATCAACCCATAGTTACCTACCTTAGACATTAATTAAATCATTTTGTCTTATTACCTAGTCTCCTAGATTCCGAGTCTATGCTAGTTGCCTTCTACATGTCCTAGAAGTCAACACATGCCAAAACTGAGACATGGAGCACTTCGGAAACTTCTTGGAAACCCATTTTAGCATGTCTTCTTTATTCCAGATCCTCCAAAATGCATATCTTCTTTTTCTGAAAAGCTGCTTGTTTTATTGAGAATTAAGGCAAAAGGAAAAGCTAGACTAGGTGTAGTTGATTTGTTTTTTTCCCACATCATCCTCCCTCCTTTTCTCCTAATAAAAGCATGTTTGAGTCATATTTCCATCCCTCATTATCTTTCCTAATTGACTTAGCCAATTCATGAGCATCGTGGTGGATTTGGAAACTGCTTTATGCACCTGTGGGGGATTTGACTAGATTTAGTAAGCCTAATTTTTGAAATTTTCGAATGGAATCCTTATGCATTAGAATATCTCATGTAATTATATATTTCAGCAGCCTATTACTTCATAAGGTTGGATATTGTACACTTATTCAATATAGACTAGTGTTATGCTCCAATTTCAGTCTCCTTGGATGTTAATTTTGCATGTTTGATTAGCAATTTTGTGAATGTAATTGTTCTATCTCTTGGGTTCAATTTCCACATGGTATCAAATCCTTTGTAGATTGATTTCTCTCCTTCCATATTGCTATTGCAGGTTTGACATCTTGACTAGGAACATATTCTGCTGACTGAAGGGCATAGTTTCTAAGCTATGGACCAATCTCATAAGATCATCTTGACTCCATTCAATTTCTTTGAGTGGAAAGTTGAGATGGATATATTGTTGAGAGTGAAAGGTCTCTACAGGGTTACAATGGAAACTAAGGCAGATCCCAATGCAGCTGTAGAGAAAATCAAATGGAACAACAGGAGGGATGAGGCCTATGGTCTTTTTTGTCTAAGCATTTGAAGAGACCTCTTCCATCTTGATGGATTGACATCACCTAATGAAGTGTGGAAGAATCTTGTAGATCTTTTTGGTAAGATAGATGAGATGAGAGGACATCAAATCGAGAATGAGTTTATCTCCTTGAGTCCCAGTAGCTTTGAATCCTTGCAACTCTATTTTTCCAAGTTTAAAGCCCTTGTTTTGCAGCTAAAACAGTGTGGGATCGAAAAGAAGGAAGAACAAATTTTTTGGCCATATTCTCAATGCTTGGACCTGATTATTTAGTGTTTGTTTCGACCTTCCATGCCACCAAGTTGACACCTAGATCCTGGAAGATGCCTAAGCTTGCAGAGTTCATGGAATCCCTCACACAGGAACAAGATAAGTTGGTGATGATGGGAACCATCAAAACTTCCAAAGACCAAGCTTTGGTTGTTGGAGATTCAAGGGTGGATTCAAAAAGCAAGAAAAAAGATAAAAATCCACCTGAGAAAAAGAGAGACAAGAGCAAGTCTCAAGAGGAGCCCCAAGGTTCCAAGAAGAACTTCCAGAAGAAGAAGAACAAAGGAGAAATGAGCAAGTGCGCATACTGCAGTTAGGGATATCATCCTAAGAGCTCTTGTATGAAGAAGCAAATTGACATGTTGACCCAACTACTAGAGAAGAATAATATCTCCCTTCCTGATTGCTCAAAGAAGAGGGAAGGAGGATCAAATTCAGAGGACAGAGAGAGAGTACATGCCTTGGTTGTTGGCACATCAAGCTCACCTAGCTTCATCATAGAATCTGGAGTTTCTAGACATATGGTTTTGACAAAAGAGGAATTCTCCTCTCTTGACATGTCTAAAGGTCCACCAATAGTTTTGGGAGATGACTCTCTCACTGACAGTTTGGGGAAAGGAAGGATTGATCTTTACCATGGTAAGTTCAATAATGTGTTGTATGTTCCAGGTCTTTCCTCTAATCTCTTGTCAGTGTATCAGATGACTCACACTGGGTCTCCAAATAAGGTCATCTTCTCCCCTAATGATGTTGAAATCACTGATATTTCGAAGGGTAAAGTCATATCAAAAGGTGTTGTTGATCACACCTCGAAGGTATACATGTTTTCACATTTTCTACCCTACTCAAACCCATCTTCTCTTCTGATTCATGCTAATGAGGCAGCAAGATTTGGCATTAATATTTGGCCATCTTAACTACGAGTATCTTTCTGATTTGAGTGAAAAAGATATGGTCATAGGGTTACCAAAGATCATTTTTTCCAAGGGGGAGTCTGTCAAGGTTGTATCCTAGGAAAACACCCAGAGCACAAATTTGAGAGAACCTCTACACCTCTTGAGTTGATCCACAGTGACATTGCTGGTCCATTTCCTCATATGTCCATGACACAAGCCAAATATGCATTGACCTTCATAGATGACTTTTCCAGGTATTGTTGGGTTTACTTCCTAAAGCATAAGTCTGAATTTTTTGACCTCATCAAAGTCTTTAAAGCCTTGGTTGAAAACCAGTCTAGGAGGAAACTCAATATCCTCAGATATAACAACGGTGGTGAGTATGTCAAGTTTGAGTTCATTTAGTATTGTAAAGATGTAGGTATTCAGATGCAACATTCGATCCCTTACACACCACAGCAAAATGGTGTTGCTGAGAGAAAGGACAGGTCACTGAAGGAGATGGAAACCTACATGTTGGAGGCTAAGACTTTGCCACCAAAGTTTTGGGCCAAGGCTATAAATTGTGTATCCTACATCCAGAATAGGGTGCCTCATAAGCAGCTTCATGGTATGACTCCTTTCGAAGGTTGGAGTGGGCACAAGCCAGATGTGACCCGTTTCAGGACTTTTGGCTTAAAGGCTTGGGGTAGAATTCCAACTGAAAAGAGAAAGGCTTTGCAGCCCCAAAGCCAAGAGTGCCTATTTGTTGGGTATTCTGAATATTCAAAAGGGTACAATCTGATCAACTTGAGCACTAACAAATCTTTAATTCAAAGAATTGTTCGGTTCTAAGAAGAGCCTTTAGTAGCAGTTGAAGTTGGAGAGTCTTCTTCACCACCATATCCATTGATTGTAAGTAGAGAGACTAATGATTTTGCTGATTCTTATATGTCTGATAATGATGATTTTATTGCATATCCTGACAGTCCTACAAGACAAAAATGGGCAGCAAATACCATTCATGCAGCTGGGGAACTAGCTAGAAATCCTAGTGACACTAGGAGGACTAGATCTCAGTTTGAGAGTGCCCTTTGTATGAAAGATCCTTTATTTCCTGAGAAGTGCTATCTGATGGTTGATTCAGATCCAC
This sequence comes from Pseudotsuga menziesii, assembly GCA_001517045.1. Lineage (NCBI taxonomy): Eukaryota > Viridiplantae > Streptophyta > Pinopsida > Pinales > Pinaceae > Pseudotsuga > Pseudotsuga menziesii. The sequence goes on along the minus strand of LPNX010285946.1, from coordinate 99,490 downwards.
AGACATATTAATATGCAGCACATGATCCAAGATGGAAAACGGCCATGAAAGAAGAATTCAGCTCACTCCAGAAAAACAACACTTGGGAACTGGTTGATCTTCCCCCAGGGAGGAAGCTAATTCAATGTAAGTGGGTTTTCAAGACTAAGTTTGTTGCTGATGGTTCACATTTGAAATATAAGGAAAGATTGGTAGCCAAGGGATACTCACAAGTACATGGTATTGACTACAATGAAACCTTTGCACCAGTGGAAAATATGGACTCCATAAGGCTATCTTTAGCCATTGCAGCTTCGAAGCAATGGGAGGTACATCACATGGATGTGAAGTGTGCTTTCCTAAATGGAGATCTCACTAAAGAGATTTACATGTAGCAACCTGAAGGGTTTGTTTCTAATCCATATTTAGTGTGTAGGTTTAAGAAATCATTGTATGGGCTCAAGCAAGCCCCCGGGGCTTGGTATGCCAAGATTGATGGCTTTCTGCTGTCATTGAGTTTTGTTCGATGCAAGTATGATCCTAATGTCTATTTGAAGCTGATTCATAGTTCTTTGATGATTATTGTCTTGTATGTGGATTATCTTCTGATTACAGAAAGTTCAAAGAAAGAGATTGCCTCCTTGAAGGATGCAATGAACCATGCATTTTCTATGACAGATTTGGGATTGTTGAGCCAATTCTTGGGTCTTGAAATTGCTAAATACCAACATGGAATGAAATTACACCAGTACAAGTATGCCTTATATTTGTTGAACAAGATCAACATGAAATATTACAAGCCAAGCAAGACTCCCTTCCTTTCAGGAGTTAAGCTTGGAGAAGCAGGTTTTTCTCCTATGGTAAATAATACACTGTATAGGCAGTTGATTGAGTGTTTGATTTATTTTACACACACTCGACCTGATCTATCTTATGCAGTTAGTGTGGGTTCAAGATACATGGATCAGTATCATGAGATCCACTGGAGGGCAGCCAAAAGGATCCTAAACTTTGTTAAAGGAACAAGAACTCATGGGATCTTCATCTTCTGTGCATCTTCAGAACAAGTAGCAGACATCTTCACCAAAGTTTTTTGTGAGAAGACATTCAGCAATCTCAAATCACTGCTGGGGATTGTTGATCATGGTGTGAAGCATGATTGATGACAATATTTCCAAATTTTGTTTTCCTTTCCATGTGTAAGGGAGGATTTTCCCACTGGGTTTTGGCCTCTTTTCTTGGTTGTATGGACAAGCAGTATGTAAAGGGTGACTAAGCCTTGTTGCTAGGCCCTATAGTTTTCTGATATTTACTCATAAATTCAGGCTTAAAGGGGTTTTTAGAATAATCAAACCATAGTTACCTAACTTAGACATTAATTAAATCATTTTTGTCTTATTACCTAGTCTCCTAGATTCCACTCTATGCTAGTTACCTTATACATGTCCTAGAAGTCAACACATGCCAAAAATGAGTCATGGAGCGCTTGGGAAACTTCATGGAAACCCATTTTAGCATGTATTTTTTATTCCAAATCCTCCAAAGTGCATATATGATTTTTCTGAAAAGCTGCCTGTTTTATTGAGAATTAACACAAAAGGAAAAGATAGACTAGGTGTAGTTGACTTGTTTTTTGCCCACATCATCCTCCCTCCTTCTCTCCTAATAAAATCATGTATGAGTTTTCTTTCCATACCTCATTATCTTTCCTACTTGACTTATCCAATTCGTGAGGATCTTGGTGGATTTGGAAACTGCTTTATGCACCTATAGGGGATTTGACTAGATTTAGTAAGCCTACTTTTTGACCTTTTCGAATGGAATCCTTGTGCATTCGAATCTCTCATGTAATTATATATTGTAGCAGACTATTACTTCAGAAGGTTGGATATTGTACACTAATTCAATACATATTAGTGTTATACTCCAATTTCAGTCTCATTTGATGTTAATTTTGCATGTTTGATTAGCAATTTTGTGAGTGTAATTGTTCTATCTCTTGGGTTCAATTTCCACAATAGGTTGAAAATGACAAAGGGGTTTAGTAATGACAAAGGAATAAGTGATGGCAGGGAAAGCGATGGCATATGTGATAAGGATGGAAATACACATGAGAGGATCCAATAAGGGGATCAAGTCCGATCAAACTAAATTGATTGATCGATTAGCTTATTTAGTAGAGGTTGGACGAATCAGATTATATCAAGAGAATATATTAACAGAAAAAAAAAAATGAACTGCAAAGTAAATATGTGTGGAAAATAACATTCTAGAGCACCAAAGTGAATTTCCTTGTTTGATAAATGATCAATGGACAAGGAGTATTCGACAAAGCGATTGATGGTTCACAGGAATTGTGGAAGCAATTTTTGAGGAAATTCAAAATGCATACCCGCAATCTGCAATCCGCAAGTGCGGAAGGAAGAAGTTTCTGATTGCGGAAGCAATTTTCAAGAAAATTCGAAATGCATACCCGCAATCCGCAATCTACAATTGTGAAAGGAAGAAGTTTTCGATTGTGGAAATATCATTGTGGAAAGATAATTGCAGAAGCAATTTTTGAGAAAAGTCAAAGTGCACATCCGCAATCCGCAACCCACAATTGCAGAAGAAATAAGTTCCCACAAATTGTGGAAAGGTTGGTTTGAAAAGCTGAATGTGGAAAGGTTTGTTGCAGAAAGGAAACTGCAGAAGGTCGCGATTGATAAATTAAACAGAGAAGTAATTTTGAATTAGTCTATGAAGAGTCAGGATGAAGATATGTGACTGTTGAATGAAGAGATATTTTTGAGGGTATGTAAAAAATGCTTTGAACCTTCAAATAAGTGTCTCTGTACATTCAATTGGAAGATCAATTGATGTAGAACAGTCAGAGATCAAATTATGATATAAAGGAGGTTGGAAGGCGCTAAGGCAGGCAACAGGCCTGCAAGGGGGTCATAGCCTCCTTCCAATGGTAGCTGGTAAACATGGTGTCATAGAATCCTTTCAGCAGCAGCTGATAAAGCAGGGGGTCGTAGCCTCCCTCAAGTAGTTACTGGTAAACAAGGTGTAGTACCATCCTTGTCTGGAGTAGCAGGATAAAACTATTTGTAAAATATAATTTACATTAATAGGAAGTATTGGTGGTTTACCCAATTGGGCTTCCATGATAAATTTGTGTTCTATGTGCTTTTGTTGATAATGTGTGTTAATAAGTAAATTAAAAGTGGTTTTAATATTGTTAAAAATTAACAATATTGATTCACCCCCCCTCTCAGTATTGTCCAATATTCTAGCAATTGGTATTAGAGCAGGATCCTTCACTACAATTTAATCACTAGAAGGAATATCCTATTAAAAACCACTATGGATCAACAAGAAGGGTTAGCCACTAACAGACCTCTATTATTTATGGGATATAATTATGCATACTAGAGTGTAAGGATGAAGTGTCGTCTAATGTCTCTTGGATACAAAGTCTGGAGCTCTATTGAAATAGAATACAAAGTACCACACGACCTATCTATATATAGGGATGAGCTAGACCAATATGAGGCCAATGCAAAATCCCTAAATGCAATTTTGAGTGGGTTAACAAATTCTGTATTTGTAAAATTCATGCAATGCAAGACATCCAAACATGCCTAGGAAAAACTAAATGTGTCTATGAAAGATCACCCAAAGTCAAAGAGTCCAAAATTCAAACGTACAAAGGACAGTTTGAAATTCTAAAAATGAAAGAGGAAGAAAATATTGTAGAATATCTTCTAAGAGTAGATGAAATTGTTAATGCTATTAGAGGTATTGGAGCATAAATAAAGGAGAAAGAAGTGGTCGACAAAGTACTAAGAACCCTGCCAATGAAATATGACTCAAAGGTGTCCACTCTAGAAGAACGAGATGATCTTAAAATTATGGCAATAGATGAACTACATGGGATATTCAGTGCCTATGAGATGAGAACAAGACAAAATGGATCATCAAAGAAAGCAGCAACATTTAAAGCCTTATCCAAGAACCAATCTGAGAACCTAGATGATGTAGAAGCCCTTCTCATCAAGAAACTTGAGAAAGGTACTAGAAAGTACAAAGGAAATCTACCTTTGAAATGTTTTAAATCTACAAAGGAAATGAAGAACCTTGCTGTCATAAGAAAGATCAAAAGAGTAAAACCATATACAAAAAGAAGTTTAAGAAAAATATGAAAAACTTCTATTCCAAGGAAGATAGTGAAAATGAAGAGGTAAGTGAAAATGTCGAAGTTCTATTCATGGGATTAGAGAGAGAAATCTCTGAAGAAAAAATAGAAGGTGTGGTAGATCTCAAAGAAGAACTAGGAAATTATCTTGAAGAATTAGGAAAGTATAGAAATATATGAAAACAAAAAGAAGAAATTTCACTAGAGGAGGATGCTCTTGAAGAAGAAGAAGAAAGAGTAGAAAAAGAAGACTCTCAGGAAAGTGAAGAAGAAGACTCTCTAATATCCGATACAAAAGCTTCATCTAGGAGAAACAAAAGAATCATCCCGAGACACAAATCATAGGCCGCGTCTGATCAATTAAACAGAGAAGTAATTTTGAATTAGTCTGTGAAGAGTCACGATGAAGATATGTGACTGTTGAATGAAGAGATATATTTGAGGGTATATAAAAAATGATTTAAACCTTCAAATAAGTGTCTTTGTACATTCAATTGGAAGATTAATTGATGTAGAATAGTCAGAGATAAAATTATCATATAAGGAAGGTTGGGGGGCACTAGGGAAGGAAACAAGCCTGCAAGGGGGTCGTAGCCTCCTTCGAGTGGTAGCTGGTAAACAGGGTGTCGTAGCATCCTTTGTTGGAGAAACCCACCAACAAATATTCATCAACAGGGGTTCCCGCTCTGTCAATGCCCTACAGTGAAACCTCCCTAAGCACCGACCCAAACAGGTTTTACCCTGCCCAACAATGTCTGCGGAGCAAATGAGGTCTCACCCGAGGGGTTCAAGGGAGAGCTGTCAGAACTGATTTTTCGATAGTGGGAGATGAGGATATGGGGATCTGATGGACCGACACCATAAATTTTGCAATCATCACACAGTATCACAATATCGCAACATTATTCATGGAACATCATTACTCATAGCGCATCAAACAATTATAGAAACACAGATTGCATCGACATAAAAGCAATCAATTGCATTGACGTAGCAGAAAGATACTGAATCACATCTATATTATCCCATTGTAACAAAACAAAGTCATAGCATCATAACAAATCTATAACAACAGACAAGAATTGATCAATACTCATTGCATCATATTAACCTTATGCAAATGTACCACATTACACAATTCTTCTCCAAAACCAGAGACTGCATACATCAGGAAGAAACCTGGATAAATCACAGTTAATACATAAAATTCTCCATAAAATAGATCACACCAGATCTTATACCATACAATAGCTTTGTCTCTTATCGTCCACAAAAATAGATCTATAAATAGGCTTACACCTTTACATTGATGGTCCACTACTAACCGATTTCTAACCGCTACTGACCTATTGCAACAAACCTTGGTCAAAATATACATAAAATATTCAAAAAGTGGTTATTCTTCTGCTCATCATGTTGATTTGCCCTTGCGTGGTACCATGTGAGCTTGCGCAACTGTTGTGACACTTCGCAACTCACTTAACCCAAAACCTTTATCAACTGGACCCCAACACAGTTTTGTGGCTCACCCTTGAGCCATGTCAAGTTGACAGGGTGTGTGATGAAGTCTTGTCCTTAAAATATTCAAAATGTCATGCAATTTCATGAACCTGAAGCTGGAATTTACTGGCGATACTCTGACAATTAGTCAAAGTTTACTGGATAGGGTGCTCCTCACTAGCATTTTTGTTGACCATTTGTCAATTCTCTTGAACGTCCTGGAGTGTGGAGATGGCCTTAACATCCAACTGGCCACCTATTTCTTGGAATTCATCAATCTACACATGAAATTTTTGTTGGCATTCATGTGCTTTGGTGGCTCACTACTGTAACTCCTTTAGTTCCTCAGCCCACGTGATCTACACCATCAACGGCATAGCCTTTAGCGATGCCTTCAAGGTTGTTAGTTGGCCTTCTATCTCTTGCACCTATGTGGTCAGCTGATCAAGCTGCTCATCCTAGACAACGATCTACCAAAATTATGTTGTTGCTTCCATAATAGTTTTAGCCTCTTGCTCCATGCCTTCAAACTTAGTTGCAATGTCTTCGATGGAGGCTTTCATTTCCGCAACCTGCTCTAGTGGCGTCGTAGGTTGTACCTGGGGCTGGAGCAACAAGTTAATATCCTGAAGTTGAACCAGAGTTTTCCCCAATCGCTTGGACTTTTCGACTGGGGTGAGCTCTGTGGTGTTGGAAAAAATGTTTTGGCAGGTATCAGAAATAGCCTGCTCAAATTCGCTGCACTAAGCACACAGTTGTGCCTGTTCAACAATCAAGCGGTCTTGCACCTTCTTGAGGTCGGTAATCTCTTCAACAGCCTTTCGCTGCAACTCGGCCTGTGTCACCTTCAATTGGTTGATTTATCGCAACTTTTCCTCTATCAACTGCATGTGAACCTGGTGCAGCTCTTCTGCTTCTTTCTATAGCTTCTCAGCGGTATTCTGGGATTGGACATAGCCCTCAGTCAAATATTTTTGTCGTGCCTCCAACTCCAATGCGACACCATGCTGCAACTCAACCAACGCTATAGCTAACAGTTTGTTTAGATCTAAATTCATGCTCTGGATTGCGTACAACTGCTAGTGAACTTCTTCATTGCTGGTGTAGATCATAATCGGGGGAACTTGCACATTCCTAACCCGACGCTTAGTGTTGATCGACGGGATGTTCTGCAGCAGAGGTCTTGCCGATGTTTGTTTGGAAATAATATAAAAATGTACTAGTCGATCTCTTACCACGCCAAATTCTTCATGGTTGGATTCGTGGATCGCCATAGTCACAGCCGTAGATGAATCAATGATGACTTTGATAAGCCGTTGCAGTTGGTATTCCATCCCCGACATGGTACCACTACCCGCCTCATACTCCTGACACCATTTGGTGCGAGTCTCCTCTCGGATACGCTGTGCTGCGTTTTCAAGATCCGTTGATGACTCATTGTCGGAGTCATGGGTGCTCAATTCCTACGAAGTAGGTTCTTCAGGGACATTTGGGGGAATATCCTTAGCTAACTCCTCCTGACTCACCGGGATGCGCTAGTCCCCTGGCCAATCTTGCACAATAGTATCCAAATTTTCTGTGGAGACTTTATAAGGCAATGGTAGCCACTGCCGATCAGGGTCCTACCTAGCCTAAATATGAATAGAGTGGGGTCCAATAGCAAACCAAAGGATCCCCTGATACTTGGCCATGACGTAGGGAGAAACTCTAGGAATGGCAACGGTGGCAGCTTGCAGCGCTTCCTAATAGACCTAGAAATGAATGGCATAGTCTTCTTGTCTACTAGGCTCTTCGACCCACCATAGGTTCCAATAGCGGGCACCGCAAAAAACCTTGACTTCCTCAACCACCATTGGTTGGTAGTCTTCAGGTTCCATCCAAGCAACAAAAGCGATAAGAATCAATAGCCAACTATAGGAAAAGGGCCGCCCGGTCTGAGTAGCGAGCATGTATTCAAGCAATGGATTTAATAAAAATAGAGACCAATTCATTTGTACCCCCTCAACACATTTTTGGGCACAGGCGATGACACCCGAATTGCATTAGACTGGTTGATTGTCGTGTACAAACTTGTTGGCCAGAATTCTTGCGCCAATGCGCACTGCCTATGAGTTAATTCTATCAATGCGATAAGCACAACTATCCCGTTGTAAACCAAAGTGATCCTTAAGCTGCTTGGCCAGTTTCTTATTTGTATCTCTCCCATGAATATACTGTGTCAGGTCCTCCCCAGCCTTCGGTAAAACAGTAATGCTTGCAATCAAGTCGACTGTGACAGGGATTGGCGTACTCAGACAAAGCATCCCTACATGGAAACATGCCAACATTTGCTTCACACACGCATGTGATTCATTCAAGCGACCGAAATGGGGCATATTGATGAGCCCCAATAACCCAGACTTGTTTAACCCACTATCCCATGGTTTTGGAATTCGTTGAATGGGGCCACCAAGCATTGTGGGGACGGATTCATATGGCTCGTATCGAACATCTTTAAGTAAGAGTAGGTCATGATCTTCAAACTTGAGCCTGATCAATGCAGGGATGATATCGACCGAGCATGTCATCCTTTCTGGAAGCACTCGTAACTTGGGCAGGTACTTCTGATTCTTCGACAACTGTTGTGGCTTGGCTCCTGGATGCGTAGGAGTGACATATACCAAAATATCATGAACCGAGACACCTCGAGGTTCTGTGGACTCAACATCTCCAGAGCTCGATGGGCCAGTCTGTGTAATTCCTTCTCCCCACATTCTCATAGACGAGTGAGTTTGCCTCTTTTTTGGTGGCGTAGGACTGGGTCTCTGAGTCTATCGCTTCCGCTTAGGAATGGATGACGAACCCACTGACATACTCATGATTTATTCTTCCACAGCTGTGGGCCGAATGGTGGACTTATACTCATTGGAAATTTCTATAGCGTCAAGGCTACTGAGCATCCCTTACCCCTCAAAACCCGAAATTACCCTCAACAGCTCGAACTGCACTTCACTCAACACTCTGCACAAAATTCACTCTCGACTTCTGCTCGCGCAACTAAAAATGAATTCTATGCATCCCGCACGGTGTTTTATAGCCACTTCCAATTCAAATTCATCATTGCCAAATCTAACTTCACCATTATTTCTAAATCAGATATTAATGACACAAAATCCACCGACGATCTTACTCTTCTAACGGTCGAATCACCCATTAATAGGGGTCGCTTCAACAAGCGTCGCCACCCAACTAGTTTAACTACTTGCATTTATTATTTGATTTGACCACCCCATAGCTCTGCGACTGTCACGAATGGTCGACCGGTTACCGATAACAATTTAAACCTTGTGCAACCTCTACCCCGGGGCTCTCGGCCTTGCTGTGCTAAACTAAAATCTGCATTTTTTTTTAAAGACCTTAAGTGGTGCGCATTGTCGGCCCCATTCTATAGGGCTTCAAGCGACTCCCATTAATGAGGTTCGGCACATTGTGCCATCTAACTGTTGTAATTGAACTGCACCGCCAGATGTAATGGACTGAACAAGATAGGGACCTAACCAGTGCATTTGTAACTTACCTAGATGCTTGATGAACTTACTGTCGTATAACAGCACCAAATATCCTATTGCAAATTATTTTTGCTTAATATGGTGATCATGCCATGCCTTCTGTTGATCCTTCACAACCTGTTGCTAGAAGCCTATGATGAAATGATCTTCTTCAAGCTAAATCAATTGCACAACACGTTCTTCTAATGCCTCTGCATCATCCATTCCCGTCGCCGTGGCAATGCACAAGTTGAGAACAATGTACTACATAGGCATGACTGTCTCTTTCCCATAAACCAACTTAAATGGTGTCTGACCTGTTAGTCGTTTGCACATAGTGTGATAGGCCCATAGTACAACAGGAATTTTAAAATCCCAGTCATCACAGTTAGCGTTACATACCTTGGTCAACACTATATCCAAAATTTTGTTGAAGGCCTCAACAATACCATTTTCCTATGGGTCGTATGGTGTACTCCTCTTATGTTGTATCTGGAGCTCCTGAGTTAGCGCTTTTACCGTACGGTTGACAAAGTGACTGTTTTGGTCACTCATCACGATTCTAGGACACCCAAACCACGTCATAGTGTTCTAAAAACAAAATCATGCTGTTATCGCAGTGGTACAATCAACGACTGGTGCAGCTTCTTCCCACCGAGTCAGGTAGTCAGTTGCAGTAATAATATAGCGGGATCCAGTGTGCTTACGTGGTGGATTGATAGGACCCACAAAGTCTATATCCCATTTATCAAATGGTTGCAGAGTCACCTGCAGCACTAGTGGCATCTCATCCCTCCACGATGGTTCGCTAACCCGTTGGTCGACATCACAGCTCCTTGCATAGTCTGCGGCATCATTATGCAATGTGGGCCACCATAGCCCAACCCGCAACACTTTTTTTGTAGTAGCACAACCTCCATAGTGACCTCTGTGATTCCTGCATGTGCTTCTTCTAGAATGGGACCATGCTCATGTAGTAAGATGCACCGTCACAATATTTCATTCGGTCCAAGTTTATATAACTGTCCAGCAATTAGTTGAAAATTAGAGGTTCTTACGACTAGTTTCTTCTTTTGGCTATTCGACATGTCTGCTGGAGTGACACCAGTAGACAAAAACTGAATAATTGGTGCATAGTGACCATCTACGACATCAACCCGAAACAATTGCACATGTAGAAATCCATCGTCAATATTGGTTGGTTCTTCACCATTCACAACATGTGACAAATGATCTGGGACAACATTCAACCATCCCGGCTTTACCACTATTTCAAAATCAAACTCTTGGAACAAAAGCAACCACCTATAGATTCTACCCCCCAACACAGGCTTATTGACTAGGTATTGTAAAGAAGAATGATCAGTGGACATCTTGAAATGTCCTCCCAACATATAGTGCCTGAAATTTTGCAGAGCATAAACCATCGCTAGGCCTTCCCTTTCAGTCATGGTATAATTTCATTCAACAAATGATAACTTTCTACTGGCATATGCTATTGGATGATCCAAGTCTCCTTCACCTGGTTGTGCAAGAACAACCCCTTGCGCAGTAGAAGAAGCATCAAGATGCACATGTAATTCTTTGTCCCAATCAGGAAAAACCAGTATTGGTGCAGAGGCCATCTTATCCTTCAGGGTGTCGAAACTTCCTTGAAATTCCGGAGCCCATTCAAATGCAGCATCTTTTTTTAACAGCTTCTCCATGGGAGTAGTAATCACAGTGTATCCTCTGATAAACTCACGATAGTATCCCATATGTCCTAGTGTTTCCCAGAGCATCTTTACATTTTTCAGCGGTGGTAAACTGAGGATCAACGCGATCTTCACCGGATCGACCAACAGACCTTCTTTGCATATGATGTGCCTAAGTAGCATGCCAAAGGGTGCACAAAAAATACATTTTTTTGAATTCAATGCGATTTGATGCTGTCTACGCCATTCCAGCATCAATCGCAGATTGCCAAGATGGTCTTTAACCAGGCCATAGACGATGTAGTCATCCATATATACCTGTAGAAATTTTTGAATAAAATATTTAAATACATCAACAACTACGCGGGATAATACAGGGAGTGCATTCTTCAGCCCAAATGGCATGACGGTATATTGGAAACAACCCCACTTAGTGACAAACATAGTCTTACGATGATCCTCTGCAATACAGATTTGGTGATATCCTAAAAAGTCATCTGTGAAGGAATATACCTCCTGACCGCCCACACCTTCCAGGACTTCATCTGTAAAAGGGGTTGGGAACAGATCGTGTACTGTAGAAGGAGCAAGTCGATAGGTCGACTTGAACAAGGACCAACTTAGTCGATCAGTCGACTAAGTCGATGGGTCGACTTAGTCGATCGACTGACTAAGTCGGTCTATCGACTGAACTAAGATATTAAGTCGGCCATCTAAAAAGTTGTGTCGGTTCACCGAACCTACAGGTAGTTATTTTGTAACTGTTTTTAAATCATATATATATTAGGCTGTTGAGCCAAACGAGAACTCAGTTCAGTTCTTTGCCTTGTATGAACTCACTGTAATAATATAATCTATTTATTCCTATCTGTTCTTGTCACTTGTCTCTGTTCTATATTTATGTATGTTTTAGTATGTATTATTGGTAACCTTATGTGATTTGTGAGATTACAACATTGGTTCCGTTGCTGGTAGTACATGACTAAAATATATTCTCACATATGATACCAGAGCAGGAGATTAAGGACTGGTGGGAACGTAAAATTGCAAACTATTTGCAGAATTACGTAAGAAGAAACAGATCAACAGTCGTCGAAGCAAAAGAAATATTTTTTAAAGAGACGCATGAAAAGTTTGTCGAATCAATGCCCCAACTCTTGAAGACACTCCTGGATGAAAAAGCCGGATGCAACTAAAGAACAACAGTTGCTAGAAAAACTGATCTGAGGAGGCCGAACAAATTTGTCGGAGTGGTTTGAGAAAATTACTGACGACTTCTATGAGCAGCAAGCAGTCGAAGACAGAACTTCGGTGGAAACTGTCAAAGAGAAATTTTACACAGATTTCACCGAACAATTTTTGGGTTCCCTACCGACCTTGATGTTCAAATTCTTGATTGAGAAAGGAGCAGGACACATTGTTGAATCTCGTCCACCACTGTACAAACAACCATCAAACACTAATTGGGTAGAGAAGCAGAGGAAGTGGGAGAAATTTATTGCAGAAAGGGAGTGGGAATACTTCCTAAGCAAATAAATCGAACTATCCAGTCTTTCTAAAAGCGTTGGGTAGGCTATGGGCGGGTAGCTGGTCATGTGTCAAAGATAGAGTATAGTGGATCCTAGTCACCTCAAAACTAGATAGCAGTCACCAGTAATGAGAATTCGACCAAAAGGGACCTCAAGAGAATAGTATCGTACGAAAGTATGTCAGACATCTAGAAACTAGAAAGGGAAGAGAGACACCAGAGAAGGGAAGCAAGACAAGAAAGGGCCTCAAAGATGCATAGAGGAAAACACCCTAAGGAGAACGACAAGGAAGAGAATCCGCCAGAGCCGAGTCATGACCGACATGAAGAGGGAGAAGAGCAAGAAACGTCCCCTAAGGAGGAAGAATTGTGGATAGACCAGCCAAAAGCTCTCCAACTAAGAGCTCCCAATGAAGTAACAACCCTTTCCCCATTGAATCCACGTACTCAAATATAGACTATTATCGAAGATGACCTCCAACTACGAGCTGGTGACTTCACTATATGGAGCCTACTAGGTGATGAAAGTACCCTGGACGACACCTTATTATACGTTGACCAGTGGAAGGGAATTGGGTGATGTTCCAAGCAATAACCTCCGTCCGAAGTATCCACTTGCTCTTACCAACACATGAAGGAGCGCCCCCCCCCACCAAATATAGCTTTAGAAGAAATCGAACAATCAGAACTACGAAAAAATATTTGCAGTGGACCATCAACAACAGAAGTCGACATCAACCGAATGGAAGTCGACGAAGACTCAACAACCAATGGAAATAGAAGTTCCGTCGATCAGAATTCTACAAGCACGAATACACCAATAACCCCACCACCCTCATCACCAACCCCACCTCCACTGCCACCACCTTCTGAGAGCAGTGACAGTGATTTAGACATGGGTCATCGATCAGCTCACATTCCTCTTTATGAGGGAGATGAAGACCCCAGATGACATTGGTTCATCTACGAGTCGACCTGGGAAGCCAACCAGGTTACAGATGAAGACCGACAAATGGCACAGTTTGCAGGGTCCTTAAGGAAAAGGGCATTGACGTGGTACATGACCTTTTCGGAAAGACAACACAGAGCGACAAAAGCCAAGATTAAGGCACAATTTTTGTCATTTTTCAAAACACCAGATGCTAAGCACCTGGCTGCAAAGAAGCTTAAAACCACATCACAAAAGCCAGGGGAGACCGTCCACGACTATGATAAACATTGGAAATACCTACTAAGCCAGTTGGATTATGTTATTGATGAACAGTTACTAATCCAATGGTTTCTTACAGGACTATCTTAGAAATTACACCAACACATCAGTCTAGAGACATTCAAAACGTACGAAGATGCGCTAACAAAATCTCTTCAGGTGGAGATGGACGAAGACATACTTGCTTACCCCACGGACCATAGATTGGAAGAACAGCTCAAGAACGTGCAGAAGTATTTGAAGGAACTAAGTCTCAAGAATCAGAAGATCTGGTGCACCAAATGCTCGATGGACGGTCATTTGAAAGATAACTGTCGACAAGACTATAGCCGACAAGACGTTCGATTTGTACAGACCAAGTCCTTTTGCAACATTTTCCATGAACACGGAGATCACTCTACTAAAGACTGTCCATTTAACATGAAGAATGGAAAGGCTTCCTGGTGTGCCATCTGCGAGACCAAAAGTCACAACATGGCCGACTGCCAGTTAAACCTGAAGAACCGACAGAACTATCAAGCGGTCTATCAAACGAATGCAGTGGTGCAACATAACGAGCAAAACAATCTAGAAAATGATCAGAATGGACAAAGATACGACGGCCGACGATATGAGCATCGGCACGACAATCAACGCTAAGGCTATGGAGGAAGAGGTCGATTCCCTGGGAATCATGACACATGACCGCGTCGACCCACCCAGTGCTTCACATGTTACAAAGAATGTCACTGGTACGTAGACTCTCCTTACAAGGACAGGACTGATCTCAAATTATGTACCCACTATGGAGTAGGGGATCACTCGCTAGAGGATTGCCCTACTATGTTAGAAAAAATTAATACCAAGAAAAATGTTAATGTCTTGTCTTGTGTGCAAAAGAATGATGTAATAACCACCAAAGATTTACATATTGTAACTCGACAAGGAACAAAAACAGGACCTGATAACCCTCGAATTAGTAAGATTAAAGAAACAAATGTCTATCCTAATCCACGGCATGAAAAACAAACATATAAAGAAGCAACCCACGTATTTCAAGAAATTGCACGACAAGAAAGCATGACTAAAATTCGACCCAACGCAATAAAACAATTAATCCAAATTTTTCAAACAGACAAATCAGTATCTCAATTCATAGAATTGTTGCATGAAATAAAAGGTACCAACCCTGAAAAACAAACAAAAAACATCTGCAGCTTGAACCAAAAAGACAAAAGTGATGCCGACCCACTTGTCGACCTGGAAATCGAAGGTTACCACGTTCGACAAGTAGTGATCAACTTTGGGTCACAAGTAAATATCACGACTCGGGATACTTGGGAACAGATGGGTAGACCTCGACTCCACGAATCAGGCATTTACCTGAAACTCGCAGACCAAGGCCTAATTGAACCCATTGGGTTCTGGAAAAACGTCGACATGACCATCAAAGGAATCTCGACCAAGGTTGATTTTAAAATTATTGACCCAAAAGAAGGATATAGCTCCTTCCCAGTGCTAGTCGGTTGACCTTGGGTTCGGAAGATGAAAGCATCCATACCTATATTCACTCAAGGTCAAAACCCAGAAGAACATATCAAAACTTGTGAAAAGGAGTGGAGAAGACTTGGATACAGAGATGAGCGAGCCTGGCCACATTTTTTCCCTTCAACCCTAGCCGACTTGCCAAATAAATGGTATAAGATGGAAGAAGCTAGAGGTGAAACCTTCTTTTGGCATGAACTCAGGGAATATTTTATTAAAGACTTCAACTTCATACCTCAAAATGAAAATTTGGCTGAGACAGCACAACAAATCAAATAGTTTATCCAACCGACCGAAAACCAACCCTTACGAGACCATTGATAGATAAAAGACTGTAACAATATACAAACAGAGTCAAAACCATAGTCAACCCACTTACAACTAGAAAATGAAAACACAGAAGGCAAGATCTTCAGATGGAAATCCAACCATGAAGAAACAACAAAACCTATCTGCTCGATCCTGAAAATCGCAACAACCAACAAACCAGATACTGACCAAATGACTACAGCTGACTTCCCTGCCACATTTTCTCAGTTCAAAGAAGGAAGTTGACCGATCAATGAAGACAAAGAACCAGAGTGGCTAGATGCCAAAGTAAAAACTAAATAAGTCGACATCTCTAACAATGATCGACCAAAACTAGCAAAAACTGGTGACTACTAGAACGAACAACAGACCACAGAGATAGTGAACTTACTAAGAGAGTTCCAAGATGTCTTTGCTAGGGACTATAAATACCTAAAAGGCTTAGTCCAAGAAATGGGAGAAATGAAAATTGATACTAAACCTAATGTTCGACCTGTCAAGAAAATACCTTATAAACTAGCTCACAAATACAAGGAGATAGTCAAGAAGGAAATTGATAACATGTTAGCAGCAGGAATTATCTAACCTATTGATCAATCAGAATGGGCAAGTCCAATGGTCATACAACCCAAGAAACATGACCCGACCAGGCTAAGAATTTGTGTCGATTTTAGGGAACTAAACAAAGTAACAATGACAGACCCATTTCCCACCCCTTATGCGGATGAAATTTTGAATGAGGTCGCAGGACATGAATGCTACTCATTTACAGATGGATTCTCAGGCTATAACCAAGTACCAATAGCTAAATAATACCATAAGAAGACAACATTTGTGTGTGAATTTGGTTCCTTTTCTTACAAAGTTATGCCTTTTGGACTAAAGAATGCGCCTGCAGTGTTTTCTCGAATTGTTGTCAAAACTTTTCAAGAATACATCTATAAAACCATGGCAGTATACTTTGATGATTAGACAATCTACTCCACCTTAAAAGATAATCCCAAATGGCTCAGACTTATGTCAGAGAGATGTAGACAGATTCAACTCTCCCTAAACATCAAGAAATGTATATTTATGACCCCTATAGGAATACTATTAGGGCGCATTGTCTGTAAGGAAGGTATCAAGGTAGACTTTGCAAAGATTAAAATTATCCTTGACCTGAAACCACCAGTAAAACCCAAACAAGTTAGGGTGTTACTTGGCCATACAGGCTATTACAGAAAATTCATAAGACACTATTCAGATATGACCTATCCTCTTGAAGAACTACTAAAGGAAGATCAAGAGTTTAAGTGGACAGAGGAATGCCACATCTCTTTCAAAAAATTGAAAAGAAAATTAGTCGAAGCCCCCATCTTAAAGTTTCCAAACTGGTCAATCAAATTCCATGTCCATATTGATGCATCGGGAATAGCAATAGGAGCAATTCTAACTCAACCTGGAGATGATGGGATGGATTACCCCATAGTTTACAGCAGTTGGAAATTAAATAAGGCTGAAAGAAACTACTCGACCACAGAAAGAGAAGCCTTAGGTATGGTCTTTTCCCTCCAAAAGTATCGACATTACCTTTTAGCCAACCCCTTCATATTCTATACCGACCATCAAGCCCTGAAGTATCTTGTCAATAAACCACTCCATCATGGAAGAATTTGTCGATGGCTACTTCTTTTTCAAGAATTTGAGTTTGAAGTCGTTGTCTGACCAGGAAAGCTAAATGTCGGGCCTGACCACCTATCTCGAATAGACACAGGAGAGGAACCGACAGGATTCGACGACGACTTACCTGATGTACATGTATTTCGAATAGAAGCATTGCCAGCAAAACTAGAGGAAATAGCTCAATTCTTAGAAAACTGTCAGGCACCAGAAGGTATGAATACCAAGAAAAAACAAATCTTAGCTATGAAGGCTGCACCATACAGTCTCATTAATGTATTTTTATACAAAATGGGATTAGATGACATCCTCAAAAGGTGTGTACTCCAACATGAATGAGACCAAATAATGCATGAAGCACACTATGGACCTGTAGGAGGAGATTTCCAAGCAGACACAACTGCAAAGAAAATACAACAATCAGGATTATGGTGGCCGACACTCCATAGAGATTGCAAAAGTTTTGTTAGTCAATGTGACAGATGTCAACGACTTGGTCAACCCCTGCCTAGTACAAAAATGCCCTTGATATCAGTAAACCCCAGTCTCACATTTGAAATCTGGGCCATAGACTTCATAGGACCATTTCCTATCCCAGCAAAAAGATCAGGTGCAAGGTTTATTATTACTGCAGTGGAATACGTTACTAAATGGGCAAAAGCTGAACCTGTCGATACATGTTCTAGCAATATAGCTGCTAAATTCATCTATGAAAATATCATCACTGGATTCAGATGCCCACTAACCTTGATTAGCGACCAAGGGACACACTTTATTAACAAAACTATCAAAAACCTAACCGACCAATTCCAAATCGACCACCAATGGAGTACAGCATATCATCCTCAATCGAATGGAGTGATTGAAGCATTCAATAAAACACTAACAAAAGGGTTAAATAAAATATGTCACTGCTAACAAAGACGACTGGGATGAGAAAATACCTACAGTATTATGGGCATACAGAACAGCCTATAAATGGTCAACTGACCAAACCCCGTTTCGACTAGTCTATGGACAAGAAGCAGTAGTCCCACTACATTTCCAACAACAAACACTTATTATTGCACAACTATTACATGTCGATGTCGAACATGCAAGGACGGATTGACTACTTCAACTCAGCAAGCTAGAAGAACACCAACTCATGGCTATACAACACCAAGAAATATAGAAGTAACAACATAAAGCATGGCACGACCGCAACAGCAAAACCAAAAACCTGTCGGTCGGCGACCTTGCCTTACTTTATAATAGTCGAGTCAAAGGAAAACCTAAGAAGCTCCACACAGAATGGATGGGACCTTACGTTGTCAAAGAGATACCTCCCAATGGATCAGTCCGACTGAGGACATTGCAGGGCCTAGTATTTCGCAAGCTCGTTAATGGAGCCTGACTAAAACATTACAGAAATTAACATTCAAAAAAAAAATCATATAATGACCATAACCGGCAACCAAAAACTATAAAAACCTAAAAATTTCAAAAACAAATAATACCCTAGATACGAAAACCATGATAGGAAATTACTAGTTCGACAACCGACATCATGACCCTCGACCATTTTCACTAACCATTCCTGTTTACCATTCTCAGCACCGACACCAGCCGATGACCTCGAGAGTCCCATCACGCATTCATGACCTTGAGCACTGCAAGAAAATCACCATTAGTTCACATTCGCGTATTACAGCTGGAACGTCAAGTCTGCCATTAATACATCCATTATTGCACACAAACACACCATCACCTATAAATACTAGACCGTCAAAGGTTCATTCACCACAATATTTACACAAAGAACACCAGAACACTTAGTAGACCAAAAGACAAGAACCCTGTAGCAACATCGACCAACCCAACACAATGCCCCCCAAACAGACCAGAGCATTGACCAAGGCAAACGAGTTGCATGCTGCGGATACACCCTTGGTCCGCAGGATGAAAAACATAAAAAGTGCCAAAGTACAGGAAGGGCCATGGCAGAAACTATGGGCCGAGATCCAAGAGTGGGCCTTTGTCGAGAACAAGATGACTCAAGCAGCAAAAAAGGTTAGACGCAGCACCCTCTTTGGATATGCCAATGCACCACTGATGGCCAGCTTTGGTGGCATGAAGGAAGTTGCTGTGAAATTCATCATCAATCGCTATCACAATGGTCGGTTCTACTTTGATGAGCCGATCGACATTTCTGGGGATGCCATCTCCAAACTAACTGGACTATCTAATAAAGGAGACCCTGTACCAGTTGGAATCAAAGAAGGACTAGTCAAAGAGCTTACGGGATCACCTTCCGGGAAAAACTCGAAAGGGTTGATGATTGGCCAAATAACAACTTAAACGCCACAGCTTGTGGCCAAAATCATCGCAATCACACTCACACTAGTAGGTTGAAGCAGTGACCTCAAGTTAGAAATGCAGGAAGCCATTGACACTATTGCCACCGATGGACGAATCTACAAATGGGGGGATTATGTCACCGACATGATAAAAACCGCCTGTGAGCAATGCCAAGAGACCGGGGGAATCATCAAGTTCCCCTCCCTCATCCTATGGATCGTTATGTACCACATTTTCCTAGAAGGAAGCCCAGTCTTTCGGGAACCATCAAGGTTCGACATGTGGAGGTTTAAACCCTTCTCCCAGAAAGGAACCCTACACGAACTAGAGCAAGGGAAAGTATTCCTGGAGAACTGGTTCCAACAACTGAAAGTTCACACAACTAGATGGAGGGTGCCTCAAAACATCCGACGAAATCTACCCGCGAACTCCCACATCCAGCTAGAGCTCGACCATACCTCGGTGTGGTATATGTAGGGTGAGGCCTCCAATGCCAAAGCCCTCAACTACTACCCATCTGTCGACCAAATATTCCGAGAATTGTCTCGATAGGCTAAGACAAAGATACCAGTACCAGTAGCAGCAAAACAGATCGACTTCTCGATCGAGGAGCCATTCACTAACCAAGAAAAGGAGGAATACTATGAGCTCAACCTCTACATTAGTACATTTGTGTTGGAGGACATACCGGTCGAACCCACTGGTCAATTACAAATAACTATCAAACCTCCGACCGCAAAGAGAGTAGACCCACAGCTACCAAAACCAAAGCCACAACTACAGCAGCAAACAACTCCTCCAGCTCCTGCAAGTGTCGTCCCGACTCAAGCATCGACAGGCAAAGTCGAACCAAACAACCCTGAGTATGCTGTTTCAAAAGGCATCATTCAAAAACTCACCAACGAAATAGCAGCAGGCAGGAAGAAAATAAAAGGGCAAGAACAACAACAGGGAAAAGGTAAGTGCAAACTTATCATTGCCGAATCATCCGATGATGAAGAGGAACTGGAAGCTGCGGCCCTTGACATTCTAGAGGATGCTGCCACAAATAAAGTTCCAGTCAAAACACATTTCCAACGTTTTGTCGAAGCAGGAGCCTAGGCAGGTCGACCAAAGAAAGAAAAAAATAAGACGACGCCTAAAAATGTCATCGATCTCGTGTCAACACCTCCAACTCCATCATCGACACAAATAATCGAGGAGCAAGCACCAGCACAACAGTCAGTCAACCCCCTCGACATATACAAAAGCGCAATGCCGGAGATGGTAAAAGTAAAATTTGACAAAGATACCGAGTTAAAATCTTTCTTCGAGACATTTCCTGCGCTGTTTCAGTCGGCCCAGAAAATTTCCACCCAGTCTCCCATGTATACAGATAGCCGAACACAACCCTCAGTATTTGCAACCATTACGTTGACCTTCACACGACAATCCAACCAAGAAGGTGACATGATTGGATAACTGACGTCTACCATTGAACCAACCGACCCCGTACCCCAAGCTGACCTACCAATCACTACACCACTGAGAGCAGACATACCTTCCGACGTAAGTCCACACCATACTTCCCCCAAACCCATCACCCCCGACCATTCCCCCATTCCATCACCACCGCCACCACCATCCCCACCACCCCCACCACCCCTTGATTCATAGACAGACCTATCACAACCAACTACATCCACACAACCGGAGGTGGTCATACCACCTCCCCAGCCAGAAAAACCCTCGACTTCTATCCCACAAACCAAAGACCCCCCTTCAACTGTTGCAGGTACACAAGAGACAGAAGCTGGAAAGCAAAAGAAAAGGAAGGAGCATCATGGCAAGACTCCTAGACTTCGGATTAGCTTGAAGGATGAAAGTGCCTTGACTGACACAGAGGTGGGCCAACTCCTCAAAACTCTAGCCAAAGAAGCAAAGACAAGGACTGAGCGCAAAACCAAAGAAATCATAGACAAAAATATAGAACAGGTCGAGTTTCTCGACAAATGTAGGACTTTAGCTCAGTCTGTCATAGCAGGCCTCATAGAAGTCGACACCGATCGACCACTTGAAAGAGCATACCAACTATTTGAGAGCATGGTGTCAACCATCCAGGCGCACCTCCAGGAAACCAAGGAGGAACAGAAAGAGGAAACTACCAGAATCCTATTGGCACAACACACTGCATTCTCAGAAGCATACAAAGTATTACAGGACCATATGGAGGAGTCTATCGTAACTGAAAAAGTCTTAAGAGAATGGCCTACTCACTACGAGCAAGTTTATCAACAGACATGACAGACTCAGCAAGGGATTCAGGCTTTGGAGAGCAGGAAGACCACAGAGGCAGCACTTAGGCCGACGATAGAAGAACAGATAGTGCTAGAAACCACCAAACTATAGAAACTGGAAAGGGAAGCACATCAGTGGTTGCAACAAGCTCTCCCCAACTTAGAAAAAGTCGACATCATCTGCCTGCAGATGAAATGACTGATCGAGACTACAGAGGTGTAGGACCAATTAATAGGCCCCAACATGGAAAAGATAGCTGAAGTCTCTATCGCAGAGAAGATGTCAATCTTTTCAGTCTTAACCACACTGACCATTGATATCCAAAAAGCTTTGCAAGTTTGGACAGACTTCCAACATCACCTCGCCATCACAGATCCAGCCATTGTTGAGGTCTGTGTACAGAAACAACCAACCATCCGTCTTCACAGTCCGCCACAGTAAATCTTTGAAGGACCGAAACACACCAATTTTGTGTACCTCCATGTTTCTTTGGGATGAAGAAATGTTTTTTTCATGGGGGAGATGTAGAAGGAGCAAGTCGATAGGTCAAATTGAACAAGGACCGACTTAGTCGATCAACCGACTAAGTCGATGGGCCGACTTAGTCGATCGACTGACTAAGTCGGTCGGCTGACTAAACTAAGATATTAAGTCGGCCATCTAAAAATTCATGTCGATTCACCGAACCGACAGGTAGTTATTTTGTAACCATTTGTAAATCATATATATATTAGGCTGTTGAGCCAAACGAGAACTCAGTTCAGTTCTTTGCCTTGTATGAACTCACTATAATAATATAATCTGTTTATTCCTATTTGTTGTTGTCTCTTGTCTCTGTTCTATATTTATGTATGTTTTAGTATGTATTATTGGTAACCTTATGTGATCTGTGAGATTAAAACATGTACACATGCATCATTCAAATTTCTCAGATCGACGCAAATGTGGATTTCACCAGTCTTCTTGTCTTGGACCACCATTGGGCTTATCAACTCTGATTCTTCTACAGGTTCGATGGTCTGAGCATTGAGCATCCTATCAATCTCAGCTTTCACATGATCCTTGTATCGCAGTTTCAGCCTATACGGCCTTTGGCGTACTGGTTTTGCATATGGTTTGAATGGAATCTTCATTCCCCCCAAGTCACCGAGTATCCCCTTCATTTCTGAAAATCATGTTGGGAAAAGGTCTTGGAATTCATGCAGTAGATTTGTGATTTTGGCCATCATCTCCTTGCCCCAATAGTCTCCAACATTAGAAAATTTTGGATTATCTACTGACCCAATGTTAACTTTCTGGTCCTTGGCGGTTGATTCATTGATTTCGTTAGTACGTCCGGAGCTGCGACACCATGGCTTCCTTCAGACTCTGGAATATTAAGATTCTGCAGCTCGTCATCATCTTCAGGTTCCCCGGACAAGTTGTAGCACATCATCATGGATTAGATGGAGTAATTTTCATGTGGATCAATGGAGTATGCAACAGGGATGAATTTTAGTACTATGTCACGGATAATGTGTAAAGCGTTACATACCTCGCGGTTGGCGTCTTGGAAGCTAAACATTTTCATAAAGCAAATCGACAACTCCTCCCAAGTGGTAATGGTTCTGCGCAATTCTGCTACCACATACCAGGAACTTGGCATCTCTTCTATAGTATGAACAAAAGCATGAACCCACTCATCTCTGGGTTACCATGTCCATAATGTCTAACATTCGATCAAATGACTGGCGAGATCATTTCGTCTGTCATATCTCCCAGCATGATAGACCTCTACATCGCCAAAGCGGACCATCATCAATCTACGGCACTGCTCCCAGTCATAGATCGTCTATTTGTGTGTCTCCCACCATCGAGCTGGAGTAGCCTTCAGTGCTACATGAAGAGCCAGTATCCTTTGTGGTTCAAATACCTTCTCTTCAAATACCTAAAAGAACTCTGATAGCCCCGACAGTCCTTCATAAATAGGTAACTCGACTGTCTTAGGCGCAACATGTCGAAGAGATTGTGTAATCAACCCACATTTTTTGAATGATATTTCATGCAGTCGACTCTGCCAATTTTCTAGAGCATCTTAAGAATCAGAGGACGTGGAACTTGCACTTCACCATCCAAGTTCGCCATCAATAGTAGGATGGATATAGTCCTCAGAGACGTTATAAGCATGATCCCAATTTCTCCCGACTTCATCCTTTATAGGTTTGATATATCATCTTCCTTCCTGAGGGTCCATAGGAGCAATGGCCCTAACATCCTGGTTTTCAAATTTCATAACACATTTTTTGAAGTTGATAACTGCCATGCTATCATTATCCCATCCAATTCCTAGTAGCACGGGATAGGAACCACCATCTCCTACAACTTCTATCACATCAAAGTCAGCATGTGTTTTCATACCTTTAATGTTGAAAACCAAGTTTGAAACATGACCAATGGGCTGAACCTTCTCTTGGTTCGCTAAATGCAGCTATACCGGCGACCATCCCAATGTTGGATTTCCCAAAAATTACCAAGTTTGCTTCATCGAGATGTTTACATCTGATCCAAGGTCCAAAAAGACCGAGTCAACCTCATAATCTCCAAGGAATTCACAGCAGCATCCTTCACTGTCTGATCCGGATGATGCAATAATGTCTCAATATCAACAAGGGCATACGAGTCCCTTGCCAGTGATAGACAACTTTCAAAAAACTTGTGCAGGCTACCATGTTTCCGCGATGGTTATACCTCTACAGATGGATCGAAAGAAAATGGCATATCCACAATTGGTAAATTACTCGGATTTCTCCCAATTACATTCTTTGCGTCAAAGAAGGTATCTTTTACTATCACAAAATCAAACGCGACCTTCTTCTTACCAGTGAGCTGAACTTGTAGCCATGGTCCATCATCTCTAGTTGTCGCACCAACGTGAGTGACAATCCCAATGTCGACATCCTTCATCTACGACTCGGCATGAATAGTGGCAACTATCGATCCCTGGTTTAAGTTCAAAGGCAGGTTCTGATTCAATGGTTGATTCATCGGTTGGTTATGTGTCTGAGGTGGGTTCTAAGTCTGAGTCTGCAGTGGGACCTGGTTCTGCATTATCGGCTGGTTCTGTACTTGGAATGCAGGCTGATTTTGATTCTGCGCATTCTGTAACTGAGGAATTTGTCATGCCTTCCATTTTGCAATCAACTGAGGGAAAATTTCAACATTATGATCTCTAGTTGTACAGTATGCGCACCGTGCATGAGGGAAATCCCTCTGGTAATGCCCAAATACCCCGTAGGTGTAGCACTAGATTGATTCATGACCTCGTCCAAATCCTCCTCCTCAACCTCTGAACCCTCCACGAAATCCTCCTCGGACTCTTCCTTGCTAAAACTACGGTTGGGCCATTTGTTGTTGTGGTGGGTTAGGTTGCTGCTGGACATAGTCCATGGCTTGAACATATTGTGTCTGATTATACTGTAGTCACAGTGCCTGGTTATACTATGGTTGTACCACCATTTGTGGCTGTGGTGCGAACTGTGGCTGTGCTATAAACTATTGCTATGGTTGTGCAGGGACAAACTGCAATAGAGGAGGTGGTGTATACGACATCTGTGCTGTTGGTTGTACTACTTGTAGCTGTGCTTGCACTGTTCGGGGGTCCTCCCATTTCACAAAGTATGAATCATACGTCCTTTCCTGGAGCAAATCATAAGCGCAACATTTTTTGTCATCATGTCAAACTGACCAACAAAATGTACAGTACAAATTTTCTGCTTTGGTAACCATCTTCTGCATGTAATCACAATTCTCGTGTTGATGCCCATAGACCTGACAGATGTGAGACCATGGTGCACTAGCACTACTCAATGGATTGGGGAATCCTGATAGCAAATAATTCCGAAACGTCGAGCAGGTATCCTTGGTATGTCTGCTTGCATGGCAACGAGTGCACCAAAGATCATCGCGATATTCCTTGGCCTTTTCGATGTCTTGCAATTACAGCGTCAAATTGGCTAGCTGCGCCTGAATCTGTTTCATTCCAACAATGATTTCTGTTGGAATATATTAAACCCACTCATAACTTAGGATAAAATAATAAATCATTATTTGATTAATTATTCACCCACTAGCTTAATTAGTTGGCATCCACTTACACCTTAAAGTCAATACATGCCATCTATATCCTAGGAATGATTTATTTCTAATTATGGGTTGACCTTGACCACCTTTTGACCATCCATAATTAGTATACAACACTTTATAGCAGATTCTACTTTATTATGCTTTTTTTGCTTTTCCTGCTTTTCTATGGATAAGATAAAAGCTAGTCAACTAGGAAACCTGCAACTTTTGTTTCCAACCCATCCTCCATTAGTTTTTCTCCATTTTCTAGGATTAGCATGTTTTTTCAATCTCATTGACAACTCACTCATGATTTTTCCAACTCGTGAGGTCCTTGATAGATTTGGGAAGTGCTTTAGCCACCTATGGGGGCTTGCTATATTTTGTAAGTCAGCCTTTTTGAGATTTATGAGTTGTTTCCATACAATTAGATTTTCCTATGAGGAATGTACTATTTATGTACACTATTATTCATCATTATTTAATGGAAGGATACACACCAATATCCATCTCTTCATTCATGTGATTCAGTCTCTTTTCTTCTCTCTATTTTCCCTATGTATGCTTGTGAGAATTCTTAGTAGCAAGATCTATTTCATGTGCTTCTTCTTAGAATCATTTCTCATAGCATTGATCTATTATTTCTATATTTTTACCTACTCGCGATGCCTCCAATTTCATCGGGGTCTCCAGAGCCTCGCTCTGCGTCACAATTTTTTGCTGCATTATTGGTTGTCAGATATGAGGAACAAGTGCCATAATAAACCCTTCTTTATGTTGAATGTCGCTCATCTGAAAACTGACCTAAGCCATCAATGTCTTAAATCACTGATAAAAATCCCAAATCGTTTCATTGGGGAATTGTTTGATCTCTTTTAATTTAGTAATGTTTTGAGCTTCAGATTTTCACTTCTTAAATTCCTCAAATATCCCTATTTTGATCTCGTCCAATGTTTTTGCAGCACCTCCCTAAGGAACTCGTGTGAATATCATAAACCATTCCAGTGCGTGGCCCCTCATAGTAGTGGCGAGCTGACTTTTCTTGACATCATCATCGATAGTTTGTCGAGCAGTCCATATCGCTTCACATAAGAACCGGTACTTCTCTGCATCGTCAGTGCCATTTCCATTGAATATCAGAAACTTCAATTCATCTCCCACCACTCTAGACCTTCTTCCTCTTGCTGGTGCTCTATTACTAGACTGTTGCTGACACGTCGGGAAAGTCGACGTAGAATGTGTGTTCCTTCCTTGTCGTGGAGTAGTGCACAGAGGAGTAGACATGTTACTGCTGGGGTTCGATCATATCATTCTTCCAGGTGTAGCCTAGGCCTATATGTCCTCATCATCACAAAAAGGTTGCTTCATCCCGTGTGGTTGTTCTTGATGGTATCGCACTTCGACTTTAGCAGAGCCTTCTCCCGTCCTCTGCCTATTTTCTCGAAACCTTGCTCCTCCCCTCGTACAACCACTTGTTTCTTCAGCAACATTTACATTCTCATCAGAACTCATTCCCATCTACCCCTTACTTCCTTATGAATTCCCCCCATTTCTTTCACAGTTCCTACATCCCCTGCACACCAGAGTTCCACTACTATTGGTCCATATTTAGGATACCCTTTTCACAGACTAGTTGCTTAATCGACAGTTGTAGCGACAATAAGAATCTTCCACATGGTCCACTAAAAAACTCTCCTTCTGCTTGACTAAAAAATTTATTGGTATCAATGACAAATTTAGTGATTTATCCTTCTAAGATACTATCCAACCATACCTCGAATTCCCGTGATGACTTGTTGTTGGTTTCTTGCAGCTCTAGTATAAATTCTAGGGTCTAGGATGTTGGATCTCCTCCTTGAAAGTTTGTCTTCCTCTTAGCGAAATTTGCCAACCATTCATGCAAGAGTATAGGGAATTCACAAAAGAACCATTCATGGGGACCGTCAAGGATATATCTATCCAACCATTGGCTTGTTGACAGCTTAGGATTCTGGTTTTTGGTTTCAACAAAATCTCACAACTTCATATCAAACCATCCCTCGATCTTCGATCGAGTCGGATGCCAAAACATATCCCCCTCTTATTTGCAACTCGGTCCCAACAACGGAACCATTTGTTAGCGAAACCTACCAACAAAGCTTCGTCGACAGGGGTTCCTGCTTTGTCGACGCCCTACAGTGAAGCCTCCCTGAGCACCGGCCCAAACAGGTTTTACCCTGCCCAGGAACATCTGCGAAGAAGACGAGGTCTCACCCGAGGCATTCAAGGGAGAGCTGTCAAAACTGAGTTTCCAATAGTGGGAGAGGAGGATATGGGGATTTGACAGACCAACACCATAACTTATGCAATCATCACACAGTATCACAATATCATGGCATTATTCATGGAACATCTTTACTCATAGCGCATCAAACAGTTATAGAAACATAGATTGCATCGACATAAAAGCAACATATTGCATTGACGTAGCAGAAAGAGACTGAATCGCACCTATATTATGCCATTGTAACAAAACAGAGTTGTAGCATCATAACATATCTATAACAATAGACAATAATTGAGCCTTAATAATTACATCATGTTAACCTTGCGCAAATGTACCACATTACACAATTCTTCTCCAAAACCGGAGACTGCATATATCAGGAAGAAACCTAGATAAATCACAATTAAGACAGAAAATTCTCCATAAAACAGATTGCACCAGATATTATACCATACAATTGCTTCATCTCTTGTTTTCCACAAAAATAGATCTATAAATAGGCTTACACCTTTACATTTAGGGTCCACTACTAACCAATTTCTAACCGTTATTCACCTATTGCAACAAAACTTGGTCAAAATATACATAAAATATTCAAAAAGCGGTTATTCTTCTGCTCATTGTGCTTATCTGCCCTTGCGCGGTACCACGTGAGCTTGCGCAGCTGCCACGATGCTGCGCAACTCACTTACCCCAAAACCCTTTCCAACATCCTTTTAACAGCAACTAATAAAATACGGGGTCGTGGCCTCCCTCGAGTAGTTGCTGGTAAACAAGGTGTAGTACCATCCTTGTCTATAGTACCAGGCTAAAACTATTTGTAAAATATAATTTTACAGTAATAGGAAGTATTGGTGGTTTACCCAATTGGACTTCCACAATAAATTTGTGTTATGTGTGATTTTATTGATCATGTGTGTTAATAAGTAAATTAAAAGTGGTTTTATTGTTAATAACTTACAATATTGATTCACCCCCCTCGCAATATTGTCCAATATTCCAACATATTATACCTCAATAATAGCGTAATAAGTTGAATGCATCTATTCTTCAAAATTTGAGGGACATTCAGAGGAAGATCAACTCTAGGAATTCACTCAAAAAATCGAGAAAAGAGTAGGAGTGCCTCAAGGAGGAATTCTCACAAGAGGTCCCATAGTTCAAGAAGAGTTTCTAGAAGTAGGTCATATACTCCATAAATCTCTTCTAGTGAGCCATCTGACTCTAAGGATTCCACTGAAGGATCAAGCTCTTAATATCATAGGAAGAAGAGAAAGATGTCTTCAAAAAACAATTTGCATGGAGAATTTAGGAATGCCAAACCTCCTACACTTGATGGTGAGATAAAATTTGGTCAAGAAGACAAGACTTGGCTTCTTGGGATGATGAAGTATTTCCAAGTTTAGGACTACTAAGGAAATATGAAAGAAAGAGTGGCTATATTCAATTTGAAAGGAAGGGAATCTGTATGGTGGGATCAACTTAGGAAATTGAAGAAGATCAATGAAAGAAAGATTATGCAGAAGAAATTCAATAAATACTTCAAGCAAAAGTACCTCTTTGATAGGTACTATGATGGAAAAATCAAAGAATTCCATGAGCTGAAATTGAGCCAAATGACTATGGAGAAATATACAAATAAATTTTTAGAGTTGTTGAGATATATCAAATATATCAAAGATGATAAAGTAAAATTTCAATGTTTTCTAAGTGGGTTGTGCCTGTCCTACAAAGATAGAATTGATTTTGATGAGCATCAAACTCTAGATAAGACCATAAGGAAGGATAAGTATTGTTATGATCAAGCCAAAGTAGGTCAGAATTCCTTAAGGCATGGAAGGACAAGAAAAATGAGAAGTTTGACTAAAAGAAGAAGGGGTTCAAGCCTCCTAATTTCAGAAATCATCCAATACATCCACCACAGGGTGTGACAAAGCCAACTAGGATTGCGGGAGATAAGCCAAAGAGGCAAGAGAGGCACTTCAATGTCAGGGATGTGGAGAGGCCCATTTGATTAGAGACTACCCACATCAAAATGGGAGTGCAGAGCAAGTTCATAACATCCAAGAAGATGAAATTGTGGGTCAAGTGGTGAGGACAATCCTTAGAATTTATGTTGCATTAGAGGAACTCCAAGCAGATCATCAATCGATTGTGATTGAGGTTGAAGGTAAGATTGATAAGAAATCTATTTCTATTCTAATTGACCTTGGATCTACTCACAATTATGTCACTCCTAAAATTATTGATATTTTTGCTTTTAAGAAAACAAATCATAGTAAATCATTATTGTTTCAATTAGCCATGAGAACTAAGAGAAATGTTAGTGAAATGGTGGAGAAATGTCCATTAGAAATAGGTGGATTGTTCACTTGTGCAAATCTGAATATTTTTCCACTTGGTTCATATGATATTCTCATTGGAATGGACTGGTTGGAAAAACACAAATTTAAACTTGACTTCTACAATAAGATTTTTGAGTGAATTGATGATGAAGGAAACCCAAGGGTTGTAAAAGGAATTCCAAATAAAATTTAAGTTAGGAATATTTCAGCCATGCAACTAAAGAATTTCTATAGGAAAGGTTGTCAATTATATGCAACTCATATATTAGATAAAACAAAAAAAATGAAATTCCCAAGTTGGAGGACTATCATCTTCTATAAGAATTAAATGATGTGTTTCATGATGAAGTGATGGGACATCCTCCAAAGAGGGACATTGATTTCATCGTTGGTCTTGTGCCAATATTTGTGCCATTGTCTAAGAAACCTTACAGAATGAGTACACTAGAAATATTAGAGCTAAAAATGCAATTGCAAGAGTTACTCGAAATGAAGTACATAAGACCAAGTGTGTCTCCATGGACAGAAACTATATTAGGATATGTATTTATTACAAGAAGCTGAATAAAGTGACAGTGAAAAACAAGTACCCATTGCCTCAAATTGATGATATTTTTTATCAAATGGAGGGGGGGGGGGGTATTTTCAAAGATAGACTTAAGGTATGGTTACTGTTAGGTAAGGATCAAGGAAGAAAATATTCACAAGATAACCTTTAGAAAAATGTATGGACACTATGAATTTGTAGTGGTTCCATTTGGTCTCACTAATGCACCAACTTGTTGAATATTGTAGCTTCAAAGGATATTCTAAATGTATTTTACTGATGTAACCCAATGGAGATGTTATTATTTCTTCAACAGGGTGTCACTATTGTATTTAGTCATCATAGAGTCATGAGTTAAATCCTTCATTGTAAGTCAGGTAAATAGTACCCTAATGAATAATATAATACATTATTTTGAGTCTACCTAGGTGAAGTCATCCCAGATAGTTTAGTGAGGCTGACTTGATTAGGGTAAAATTCAGTTGGCTCATTGTGTATAAATAGAAGAGTTGTGGTTCTTATTTGGATACGCGAACTCTCACTTGTGTAGAACATAGGGGAGAGAGAGAGAACAACAAGAGGAGGATAACTACTTTGGGGGTTATATGTTATACATCTTATACAAAGGAAGTTTTGTTGGTTTTTTTTCCTCTTGAGGTTTTCCCAAGATGAATATCGTGTCTATCTTGTGATTGTGTTTCTATCAATGATTCTGGATGTTTTGTTGCTATTATTTTTTAATGGACCACTAATGAATCTAGTCTAGCATATGAAACATTAATATGGTATAAGAGCTAACCTGATTAGGATAGCTTTCATAAGGTGAAACTCCCTCTCCCTCCTCTCTAGAAGAAATTAGGGTTTCTACAAATTTTGGAATTTGGAAGATCTGCTTGTATATAAAGTTGTGCCTCCATGGAGTGCATATATTTATCCAAGGGTTGATATTTTTGGGTGGTTGAATCTTCAGGAAATACAAACCCTAGTTTGGCAGTGAACCTGAAAACTGTAGTGAAACAAAACTAGAAATTTTGCAGTGCTGCAACCTCGCAAGTAGGATTTGAAGAATGAAGATTTTGGATCTCCAAATAGCAATTGGATCAACCAACTCGCCTCCCTCAAGGGAATCTACTAGTAAGGTAAGCTTTTTATTTTGATAATTTTCAAATTTTTAGTGACCTATTGGATAGGATGGCCCCAAGAACTAAGCTTGAAGACAAATTGGAAGTCCTAGTAAACTTCCTAGCATGGAAGTACATGATTAGTCTCATTCTCAGAGAGAATGGTCTTGAGAAGTACATCAATAATGAAGTTGCATAACCAAAATAAGTTGAAACTAAGGAGAAGCATGAATAAGACCTAGTCAAGGCAATGAGGATCATTACTGACTCTATTAAGGATCACTTGATCCTAGAAATGTCATCAAAGAAGACACCAAAGTAGATGTATGATGCTCTTTCTAGAATGTATGAAGGGATGAACATCAACAAAAAGATAAACCTAAGATATCAACTAAACTGCACCAAGATGATAAAAGGAGAATCAATTCAAGATTACTTCAAAATGGTCTCCCAGTTAAGAGAACAACTTAGTGCTATTGGAGACACCCTTGATGAGGATGAACTAGTTATGACTTCTCTCAATGGTCTAACTAGACCTTGGGACTCATTCATGCAAATTTTGTGTGCCAGAAAAGAGAGTATGAAGTTTGACATAGTATGGGAACATCACATTCAAGAAGAATCTAGAGTAGCCAACATAAAAGCTCTACTTAGAGAAGATGACCAGGCTCTAGCCACCCATACTAAAGAAAGGAAGCAATCAAAATTCAAGAAGAGTAATCATAAACCTTCCAAGAAGAAGTTTTAGAAGAAGAAGAAGGATTAATCAAAGTACCAATGCTACAACTGTCATAATATAGTACACCTACCCAGAGAGTGTCCATCACCAAAGAAGAAGAAGAACAACAAGGGACATCATGCTCATCTAGCTGAAGATGAGGATGGAGAGTAAATACCTTGAAAGATATTAACAAAAGAAGAAGATGTAGATGCATATGTACTATTATGTGTACTCTCAGGGTCTATAACACCTAGAGAA
The DNA here is from genome assembly GCA_001517045.1 of Pseudotsuga menziesii. Lineage (NCBI taxonomy): Eukaryota > Viridiplantae > Streptophyta > Pinopsida > Pinales > Pinaceae > Pseudotsuga > Pseudotsuga menziesii. The sequence goes on along the minus strand of LPNX010285946.1, from coordinate 66,401 downwards.
TACACGTGGCTTATTTATAGTGGTTCCTCAAAGCATATAACAAGGAAGAAGCAAACTATGTCAAGACTTGAAGAGAAGAACTCTCCCTAAAAAGTATCACTGGGAGATGACTATCAATATCCCATCAAAGGTATTGGTAAATCAAGATACAATATTGAATCTGGGACTTCCATGAAGATGAAGGAAGTAATGTATGTACCAGGTTTGAAAAAGAACTTAATTTCCATACCAGCTCTAGATAAGAAAGCATATAGAGTTTCCTTCATATATGGACAAGTACTGATGTGGTCCAAAGGAAAGAAACTTGAAGATGGTGTGGTCATTGTAGAAGAAGGAGGAGGATTGTATAAAATCAAAGGAAATCCATAGACAACCCTTGTCCATGACACTACTAGCTCAAGTAAATTGTGCATAGAATGCTTGATCACATCAACTACAAAGAATTGCCTTATGTGAGCAAGGTGGTAACAGGGTTACCAAATTTGAAGATTGATCATGAGGGTACTTCCAAAGGATGTGCAAGTGAAAAGAACATTAAGAATCCCTTTCTAAAAAGTGAAACAAAGACCAAATGTACATTATAACTAATTCATTCTTATGTGTGTGGCCCTATACCCTCTATATCCTTAAGTGGATATGAATACTATGCCACATTTCTTGATGATTATTTAAGAAAGTCTTGGATATAATTCTTGAAGAAAAAGAGTGAAATGTCTGGGAAATTCAAGGAATTCAAAGCCTTTATAGAGAACATTTCAGAAAATAGAATCAAGACACTAAGAACAGATAATGGCGTAGAATACACTTCAAAGGAATTTTAAGCATTCTGTAAGGAGGCAGGAATCAAGAGGGAACTAACCACTCCCTATAATACCCAACATAATGGTGTTGCGGAAAGAAAGAATAGAAATATTATGGAAGAAGTAAAGACCATGATTCATTACCAATACCTCCCCATGCACCTTATTAATTTGTCACGGTGGTCTAGGAACTGAAAACACAGTCTCACAAAGAATTCATAAAATTAAGCATAAAATTGGCAAAATGGTGTTGCAATGGAAGCATCAGCTCTATATAATCAATGAATAATGAATGATACAATACAATGATCATGCAAGGTGCATGAATTCGAAGACAATTCAAATTCCCAAGGAGGTCATTCGAATTGAATGAATGGGTGTAGCTTAACTGACTGTAAGCCACAGTAAACACACTAGTTAACCAACTGATCAAGTCCTGATTGACTCAACTGAGTCCTAACTAAAGTTGGAGTGCAATGGATGACTGAGTCTAACTGAAATTATCTCATACACATGTCATTTCATTCCAACCAACAAGTGGTAGTGCATCATTAACTCCAATGAACCCCGATGAGGTTAACTGAAGTCAAACCGGCCATCAGAGGTGGTTGGAGGCGCCCCTATTAAATCTAGTTCATAAATATTAATAAAAATAATCAATATAATGAATGGAGGTTCCTTCACCACTTAGCTTAACTGATTGTAACCATCATTTAGCAATTAGGTACATTTATGACACTCAGATCACCCCAGAGTGCTCGAATTAGCCTCCTCGAATAAAGGTGAAGGCTTAGTTGGCCTCCTTGACTGAAGGTAGGTGTGGGTGTGCTCATGATGATTTCATAGTGTGCTAAAATTATGCTGATTAAGTCAATAAAACTTAGGATAGTGGTTTAACAAGGTCAAATTGACCAAATTAAGTGTGCATGGTGGGTAAATGTCTCCAACACCCCCCCTTAAGCTATACTCAGGAGAAGTAGAAACATAAAGTGCATGAAGAGATAGGGCCCCAAAAACAAAGGCCATAGATCACCCTGCACAATAATGTAACTCAAACAATGCTCAAAAATAAATCTAAGTGAGGAAAAGAGGGAAATCCCAGTGGGAAAACCCCCCCCTCAAGCTGAACACTAAAAGTAGTAAGATCACCTTGATGAACTCACCCCCAATAGTGAATGGAGATAAGTGAACTTCTTTTCTAAAAATATCTTGGAGAAGATGTCTACAATTTGCTCATCAGTCGGGCAATATTGTTGAATGATGGTCCTATCATGCACTAATTCCCTGATATGGTGCATGTGTATCTCTACATGCTTGGTCCTCTTCTCGGTAACTGGATCTGTGGATATCTTAATAGCACTTTGATTGTCACAAAAGAGGACATTGGACAAAGTACTACTAATATCAAACTCTGAAATAATTCCCTGCAACCAAACAGCTTGGTTGCAAGCATTCACCTCTCCTCGGTACTCGGCCTCTACTGAAAACAATGCTATGGAGGCCTGATTTTTGCTAGAACAGAAAATGGGGCCACCAAAAAACATGAATACATATCTGGAAGTAGACTTCTGATCAATATAATCACCCTCCCAATCGGAATCTGTGTAACCAACCAGCTCTAGCTCGGAGTCTGCAGCATAGTGAATGCCTTAGGTCTTGGTTCCCTGAATATACTGGAGGATCCTCTTGGCTGCCTTCCAATGAATATCATGAGGCTGCTGCATGTATATTGAAACAAAATTCATGGCATAACATATATCAGGCCGAGAATGAGTCAAGTAGAGAAAGCTACCTATCAGCTGTCGATAAATAGTGCAGTCCATGGGAGGTGTTCTTTTTCCTTCTTCAAGGCAGATCCCTGAAAGGAAAGGGAATGGGGAAGCATTACATTCAGCCATGTTAAAATTTAATAACAGTTCTGATATGCATTTGGACTGAGTGACCATTATCCCATCAAAATTTTGCTCAATTTTGAGCCCCATAAATTGCTTCAAGAGCCCCAAATCGCTCATTTCAAATGCATTGTGGAGAGCAGTTTTGATGACTGAAATAGAAGTAACTGTGCTACCTTTAATCAGTAAGTCATCAACATATAAAGCAACAATAATAAAATGGCCATCAGAGTGCTGTATATACGCATTTGGATCTAATTTACACCTTTGGAAGTTTTGCGAGAGAAGGAAGGCGTCCATCTTGGAATACCACTCTCTTAGGGCCTATTTTAACCCGTATAGTGACTTATTTAGCCTGAAAACCAAAGATGGATCAGAAATGTATCCATAATTCTGATTCATGTATAATATATCCATGCAAAAATGAAAACCTAACATCCATATGATGCACTTCCTAGTGCTTAGATGCAGAAATTGCCAAAACTAGGCAGATGGAGTCCATTTTTGCAACTGGTGCAAAAGTATCATGGTAGTCCACACCTTGGACCTGGGAGAAAATTTTTTCTAACAGAATTGCCTTATATTTTGAGGTTATTCCATCAGCAGAAACCTTATTCCAAAATACCCACTTACATTGAACCAATTTCCTCCCCAGAGGAAGAGAAACTAGCTCCCAAGTAGTGTTTTTCTGAAGAGAATTCATCTCTTCATCCATTGAAACTTGCTATCTCGGATCCTTCTGATCATGGTAGTAAGAATTAGGGTCTGAAATTATCATAAAATAACAATATTCTAACATCAAATGATCAGGACAATAGAGCGCAATACCTTCTCTTTGGAAATCAGACCGGGTTCCCCTTGGATCATCCGGATTTCCAATGTTATCTCCTGCGGATGAGAGTGTCTGTCGGGCCCAAGTTGGGAGATGGTTTTGTACTTCAGGTTTTGATTCATCATATGATATTTGTTGTACACTGATATTATAAATCATAGGATCCAAATCAAGGTCATCACCCCCAATTACATCATCCAAATATTCAGTAGAATAGGAAGGAAATTCAACAGTTTTCTCCTTCACTAGTTCTACCTCCTGAAGAGGCTCATCAAACTTGACACTCCTTTCAATGATGATCTATTTTGTTTTGATATCAAACCAATTGAAACCTTTAGATTCATCAAGATATCCGATAAACAGACATTCAATGCTTTGCGGTTTCAAAGCCCTCCTTTTCTTAAGCGGAATTCGGGCCCATGCAGTGGACCCAAACACCCTCAGATTTGACACATCCATATTGTGTCCAAAATATGATTTGGAAGGGGTCTTCCCTTTCACAAATGAGTGTGGAACTATATTCTAGATATATTCTACACCATGCATGGATTCATCCCACAAATTTGAAGCCAGCTTCTTTGATTCCAACATACAGGTGGTCATCTCCTTGCGAGACCGATTCTTCCTCTCCGCTACACCGTTCTGCTGGGGAGTGTAGGGGACTAAATAATGGATCTGAATACCACTTTGGGAACATATATGCATTAAATAATTACTAACATACTCCCCACCATTATCAGATCTCAAAATATTGATCTTTTTTCCAAATGCATTCTCAATCAAGGCCTTCAATTCAATGAATTTTTCCAAGACTTCCGACTTCTTTTTGATAAAAAAGACCCATTTGTATCTGGAAAATTCATCAATGAAATTTAGAACATACCTTGATCCATTTGTGGATATATAGGCATGGGACCACTGATATTAGAATGTATCAGTTTCAAGATGCATGATGCTCAGCTTTCCTTCCCCCGATCTAACTTATGCTCAGGGTGCTTTCCAACAACACAACCCTTGCAAATTCCAGTGGTAGCTTTGAGGACCAAGAGGTCTTCAACCATAGAATTCTTCTGTAATTGCTGCAAGTATTTGAAGTTTAGGTGGCTGAACCTCTCATGCTACATTCTACTAACTTCATTTCCATGATTTAGCAATGCGGTGGGCTTTGCATCCACCACAAAATGGGAGAACTCGTAGGCTTTTGCATGATGATTTGCAAGGCATTTCGCTACAAGTTTTATGGATGCAAGTTCTGTGATCTCTAAATCATTTGGGATAAAGGAGACTCTCTTGGGCACTCCCGTATGTGTCATTGATAAACACTTAGGAGGTTTGATGCAAGATATAATACATACAGAACATTGGGTTCTTTTGGATTCAATAGTATGAATATGTGCAGAATACCCCAAGCAAGCTTGATCAAGTCCTGATTGACTCAACTGACAAGAGAATGATTTGGGATTTCTCCCAATTACATTCTTTGCATCAAATAAGGTATATTTTTCTGTCGCAACATCGAATGTGACCTTCTTCTTACCATTGAGCCGAACTTGTAGTATTGGTCCATCATCTCTAGTTGTCGCACCAGTGTGAGTGACAATCCCAACGTTGACATCCTTCATCTGTGGCTTGGCATGAATAGTGCAACTGTCAATCCCTAGTTTAATTTCAAAGGTGGGTTCTGATTCAATGGTTGATTCATTGATTGGTTCTGTGTCTGAGGCGGGTTTTGAGTTTGAGTCTGTGGTGGGACCTGGTTATACATTATCGGTTGGTTCTGTACTTGGAATGCAGGCCAATTCTGATTTCATGCATTCTATAACTGAGGAATTTGTCCTACCTACCATTTTGCAATCAACTGAGGGAAACTTTCAACATTATGATCGCTGGATTCACAGGTATGTGCACTGCGCCTGAGGGCACTCCCTATGGTAATGCACAAATAGCCCGCAAGTGTAGCACTAGATTGATTCATGACCTCATCCTCCTCCTCGGCCAAATCCTCCTCCTTGACCTCTGAACCCTCCACAGAATCCTCCTCAGACTCCTCCTTTCTGAAACTATGGTTGGACCATTTGTTGCTGTGGTGGGTTAAGTTGTTGTTGGATATAGTGCACGGCTTGAACATATTGTGGCTGAATATAATGTAGTCATAGTGCCTGGTTATATTGTGGTTGTACCACCATTTGTGGCTATGGTGCGAACTGCGGCTACGCTATAAACTATTGCTATGGTTTCACAGGGACAAACTTCAATGGAGGTGTTGGTGTACGCGGTACCTGTGATGCTGGTTGTACTACTTGCGGTTGTGCTTGCAATGTTTGGGGGTCCTCACCTTTCACAAAGTATGAATCATACGTCCTTTCCTAGAGAAAATCATAAGTGCGGAAGTTTTTGTCACCATGTCCAACTGACCGACAAAATGTACAGTACAAACTTTCTGCTTTGGTAACTATCTTCTTCATGTAATCACAATTCTCGTGTTGATGCCCATATACCTGACAGATGCAACACCATGCTGCACCAGCACCACTCAATGGATTGGGTGCTCTTAACAGCAGATAATTAAAAAATGTCAGGTAGGTATCCTTGGTATGTCCACTTGCATGGCAATGGGTGCACCAAATATCATCGCGATCTTCCTTGGCCTTTTTGATGTCTTGCAATTGCAGCTTCAAATTTCCCAACTGCGCCTGAATCTGATTCAATCCAACAGTAGTTTCCCCTATTGGTGATGCCTCCAATTTCATCGCGGTCTCTAGATCCTCACTCTGCGTCGCAATATTTTGCTGCATTAATGGTTGTTGGATATGTGGGACAAGCGTCACGATAAACCATTCTTTATGTTGAACGTCGTTCATCTGAAAACTGACCCAAGCCATCAATGTCTTAAATAACTGATCAAAATCCCAAATCGTTTCATTGGGGAATTGTTTGATCTCTTTTAATTCAATAATGTACTAAACTTCGGACTTCAACTTCTTAAACTCCTCAAATAGCCCTATTTTGATCTCATCCAATGTTTTTGCAGTACCTCCCTGAAGCACCCTTGTGAATCTCATAAATCATTCCAATGAGTGGCCCCTCAGAGTAGTAGCTATCTAACTTTTCTTGACATCATCATCAATAGTTTGTCCAGTAGTTCAAATCGCTTCACATAAGAACTAGTACTTCTCTGGATCGTTGGTGCCATTTCCATTAAATATCAGTAACTTCATTTCATCTCCTAGAATTCTGGACTTTCTTCCTCCTGATGGTGTTATATTACTAGACTGTTGCTGACACGTCATCCAAGTTGACTTATAATGTGCATTCCTTCCTTATGTTGGAGTAGTGCACGGAGGAGTAGACATGTTACTGCTGGGATTCGATCCTGGTGTTCTTTCGGGTCTAGCCTGGGCCTGTATGTCCTCATCATCACAAAAAGGTCGCTTCATCCCGTGTGGTTGTTCTTCACAGTATCGCACTTCGAAGTCAGTAGGACCTTCTCCCATCCTCTACCTCTTTTCTCGAAACCTTGCTCCTCCCCTCGTACAACCACTTGTTTCTTCGGTGACCTTTACATTCTCACCAGAACTCATGCCCATCTACCCCTTACTTCCTTATGAATTTCCCCCCTTTCTTTCTCAATTCCTACATCCCCCAACACCAGTGTTCACTACTCTTGATCCATATTTAGGATACCCTTTTCACATACTAGTTGCTTAATCGATAGTTGTAGTGGCGACATGAATCTTCCTCGAGGTCCACTGAAAAAATCTCTTTCCGCTTCGCTAAAATATTTATTATTATCAATGGAAAACTTAGTGATGTATCCTTCTAAGATACTATCCAATCATACCTGGACTACCTGCGATGCCTTGTTGCTAGTTTCTTACAGTGCCTAGATCAATTCTGGGGTCCAGGATGTTAGCTCTCCTCCTTGAAAGTTTGTCTTCCACTTAGCGAGCTTTTCCAACCATTCATGCAAGAGAATAGGAAATTCACAAAAGAACCATTCATGAGGACCGTCGTGAATATATCTATCCAACCAGTGGCCCATCGATAGAATAGGATTCTGGTTTTCGGCTTCAGCAAACTCCCACAAATTCAGATTAAACCATCCCTTGATCTTTGATCAAATAGGATGCTAGAACATGTCCCCCTCTTATTTGAAAATCGGTCCCAACAACGAAACCATTTGTTGGCGAATCCCACCAACAAATCTTCGTCGATAGGGGTTCCCACTTTATCGACGCCCTACAGCGCAATCTCCCTAAGCACCAGCCTAGATAGGTTTTACCCTGCCCAGCAACATCTATGGAGCAGACAAGGTCTCACCCGAGGCATTCAAGGGAGAGCTGTCAGAACTGGGTTTTCGATAGTGGGAGAGGATGATATGGGGATCCGACAGAGGGAAATCATAACTTATGCAATCATTATGCAATATCAAAATATCGCAGCATTATTCATGGAACATCATAGCGCATCAAACAGTTACAGAAACATAGATTGCATCAACTTAAAACCAATAGATCGCATCGATATAGCAAGAAGAAACTGAATCACATCTATATCAATTCATTGCAACAAAAACATAGTCGCAGCATCATAACAGATATATAACAATGGACAAGAATTGAACCATACTCATCGCATCATATATTAATCTTGTGTAAATGTACCGCATTACACAATTCTTCTCCAAAACCAGAGACTGCATACACCAGGAAGAAGCCTGGATAAAATCACAGTTAAGACAGAAAATTCTCCATAGAATAGATCGTACCAGATCTTATCCCATGCAATTGTGCATATAATCACATATAATCACTCACAACTACATCACATACAACTCATATGACTCTCTCCAATTTCCCCAAAATATATCTATAAATATGCTTATTCCTTTACATCAAGGGTCCACTACTAACTGATTTCTAACCGCTACTGACCTATTGCAACAAAAATTGGTCAAAATATACATAAAATATTCAAAAAGCGGTTATTTTCCCACTTTTCGCGTCGATCTTCCCTTGCGCGGTACCATGTGAGCTTGCGCAGCTGCCGCGATGCTGTGCAACTCACTCACCCCAAACCCCTTGCCAACAAGACTCATGTATGCAAGTTGAAAAATGATCTCTATGGACTAAAGCAAGCTCCTAGAGCTTGGTATGGCAGAATAGGTAATTTCTTGACAAACATGGGATTTACCAAGAGTAAAACTGATCCTAACCTTTATATGAATATTATGGATGATGAACCAGTCATACTATTGTTGTATGTGGATGATCTATTTATGAATGGAAATGAGAAACCGATCAAGGATTGCAAGAAGAAGTTAGCTAGAGAATTTGAGATGAAAGATATTGGATTGATGCGTTATTTTCGAGGGTTGGAAGTGTGGCAGAGCCCAAAAATAATATTTTTGAATTAGGGGAAGTATGCAGTGGAAATATTGAAAAGATTTGATATGTTGGATTGTAAAGCCATGGTCACACCCATGGACACCAACTTGAAGTTGTTTTCTAATGAGATATCAGAGTTAGTGGATATGAATCAGTACAGACAAATTATTGGGTCATTGATGTATCTGATGAACACAAGGCCATATATATGCTTTGTTGTGAACACATTAAGTCAGTATCTAGTTAAACCTAGACTATTTCACCTGATAGCTGCAAAGGATGTGATGAGATACCTTAAAGGTACGATAGATTTGGACTCTAAGAGAGATCATTACTACAGATTGTATGGATATACAGATTCATATTGGGAAGGAAATGCCACAGACATGAAGAGCACCTAAGGTGGATTCTATTGTCTGGGATCCACCATGATGTCATGGTTTAGTAAGAAAATTTCCAATGATGCTCTCAGTACAGCTGAAGTAGAGTACATTGCAACTTGCTCTGCTTGTTGTGAAGCGATATGGCTTCGGAAGCCGATGTCGAGATTATTTGACATCGGGTTGGACACCATAGTAATTCTTTGTGACAACTGGAGTTGTATAAATATGACAGACAATCTGGTGTTCCATCATAAATCAAATCATATAGAAATACGATATTTTTATATAAGGGATATGGTACAAAATGGATCTAGAAAGCTTCGGTATGTGAGTACTGATGAGAAAGTTGTTGATGTATTGACCAAGCCTCTATCTCGGGTGAATTTTGAATACTTTCATGACAAGCTTGGTGTAGTTCGAAAAGACTTTCCTTGCAAGGAGGAATAGTGATGGGACTACAGATGATGAATATAGGACTTTCTTTGAAAAGGAGGAACAAGTCGAAGCTATGGACTCTCCTCAGAAAGGAATAACAGGTCGAAGACATGAACCCTCCTTGGACAAAGGGGGAGAAGGTCGACAATATGGATCATTCTAGGAAAGGGGGAGTGTTCATGAGATTGAAATCGATGATGGATGATAGATGCTGACAAGGCCCGACATTCACTTGTGGATGATAGTATCCTTTCTTGAGCATGTTAGGTATAACACTCGGTGCATGAGAGTGGTCCTTACTAGGTAAGGATGGCCCTGCAAACAGTACTCTCACCTGGAGAGTACCCACATTTAGTTGTGGATATCATAGAATAAAACTCTCTTAGGACTAGTCCTAAACTTCATGGTATGTATTCTCTACGATGAGTCCTCAAAGACGATAGGACTAACATTTTGTATGCAGTCAAGACCTGCTCTATAGATGATACTCTTGTATGGAGAGTATTCCTACATTCATATGTAGATACCATAGAAAAACACTTGTTTGGGAGTGGTCCTAACCTTCATGGTAGGGATGCTATATGATGAGTCCTCATGGATTTCATAGTATAACACTCACTTGGGAGTGGTCCTAACATTCATGGTATGGATGTTCTATGATGAGGGCCGACATTTTGAATGTGGTCGAGATCTACTCTATAGGAAATATTATTACATGGTAGAGTACTTGCATGTGAGTGTAGATACCTTAGTATAACAATCACTTGGGGGTGGTCCAAAGTTCCTAACCTCAGTGGTATGGATGGTCTATGATGATTCCTCATGGACGATAGGGCCTGCACCGGGTGTAGATGAAATATACATTTAGTTGTAGACGATTTAGCTAATCGATATCATGGATCATCCTGATGGAGAATTGCATCGCCCTTGGACTTATGTCCTAAAGTGATCAGGATTTATCATTTCGCAAATAGATAATGTGTACTGCAGGTAGCATGGCGGTGAAGGATCAAGTATATCTAAGTATAGAAACCAAGGCTTAAGTAGATAGAAGTGTGGCTGCAAAGGATCATAGGATTGAAGTGATTCTACAAAAGGATCAAAAGTATCAAAAGGATGGAAGTGTTGCCACAAAGGATCGAGAAAATTAGAAGTGTGTTGCAGAAGATCAAAGTGCTATTGCAAAGGATTAAGAAGATCGAAGTGCTTCTACAAAGGATCGAGAAGATCAAAGTGTTGTTGTAAAGGATCAAGAAGATCGAAGTGCTACTGCGAAGGATCAAAGTACTGCAAAGGATCATAAGATCAAAATGATGCTATGAAGGATCGAAAGGGAGAAGCGTTGCTGCAAAAGGATCAAGTGATCATGTGATGTAGAAACTGAAGAGTAAATGTTACAGTTACTGATTGTGAAAACTTCCTATGATGTACATATGTATTACCTTAATGTATTGCTGAAGATATTGTATCTCTATGCCCCTATTGTCTATGATGATGTTGTCAGGAGAATAACCTTATCGTTAAGGGGGAGTGTTGAATATTGTAACTTCAAAGGATATTCTAAATGTATTTTACTGATGTAACCCAAGGGATATGTTATTATTACTTTGATGGGGTGTTAATATTGTATTTTGTCATCATAGAGTCATGAGGTAAAGCCTTCATTGTAAGTCGGGCCCATAGTACCCTAATGAATAATATAATATACTATTTTCAGTCTCCCTAGGTGAAGTTGGCCCAAACAGTTTAGTGGGGCCAACTTGATTAGGGTAAAAGTCAGTTGGCTCATTGTGTATAATTATAAGATATGTGGTTCTTACTTGGACACATAGACTCTCACTTGTGTAGCGCATAGGAGACAGAGAGAGGCAGAACAACAAGAGGAGGATAACTATTTTTGGGGTTATATTTTATACATCTTATATAGAGGAAGTTTTGCTGGGTTTTCTTCGCCTTTAAGGTTTCCTAGGATAAATATTGTGTCTATCTTGTGATTTTATTTTCTATCAGTGATTCTGGATATGCTACTACTATGATTTTTGAATTGAACACTAACGAATATAGTCTAACTTATGAAATATTAACACAACTACATTCATTTATCACATGAATAGTGTTTTCAACATATATTTGGACAAGTTTGTTCTTTTTTTTCTAGATGACATTATTACTTACTCTAAGAATTAAGAGAAGCATGAAGAACACTTGAAATTGTGTTTGCAACTGATAAGCAAATGTGACTTTTACAAAAATAAAATTCACTATTTTGGTCACATTATTTTAGAGGAAATAATATTAGTGGATTTGTAAAAGATTGAAGCCATTATGAATTTTCCAAATCCAAAGAATGTAATAGATGTGAAATATTTTATGGGTCTTGTTGGTTATAATAATAATAATAATCGATTTTTAAGGTCACCGCCAAGCAAGACACCAATTTGGTGCATGAGACCCCCTTGTTTGTGGGACAATGGACTCCCCTATGCGCAATGATTTAACTATTAAAGCCGATAGAGGTGTACATACACTGTCCCCCTATGGATTTGAACCTGTGAGCTCCTAAGAGGAAACACATGCTCATAACCAAGAGGAAACACATGCTCTTAACCATTAGGCCCACTATAGGAGGGTCATTGAACGATTCTCTAAGGTATCAAATCAAATCACTTCCTTAAAAAAGAAGGGAATAAAATTTGAGTAGACATAAGAATGTGAAGAAAGATTCTAACTATTGAAGAAGTTTCTCACAAGTGCTCCAATTCTGAAAATTGCAAACCTATAAAAAGGCTTTGTGGTATGTACAAATGCTTGTAAACAAGTACTTGGAGGAGTTATTATGTAATAAAATAATGTGGTTTGTTATGAGTCTAGGAAATTGAAAGAGCATGAAAAGAGTTATGTCACCCATGATCTAGAACTTTCCTCCATAGTGCAAGTTTCAAAATTGTGGAGGCACTATCTAATGGAAGGAAAAATGAGTTGAGGAAAGACAACTATGGTCCAAAATATTTATTTGAACAACCAACATTAAATTCCAGGCAAGCTAGATGGATGGAATTTTTATGTGAGTTTGATTTTGAAATCAAACACATAAAAGGAAAAGAGAATAATGTGGTTGATACACTCAAAAAAAGGATGCATGAAATGCATGTGGTGGCCATCATCACTTGTCAATCAAATTTAAGGAAGTAGATTGTAAATTATCTTGTTGAAGATGGTATGTATGTGCAAATAAAAGAAAAAATGCAGCAGAGGATTTTGGAAAAGAGGCATGATGGTTATCATTTGGAAGAGGATGGAATTCTCATTTATAAAACAAAATTTATATTCCAACTTATACATACTTTAGGAGAATTTTTATGGATGAAATTCATCAAATGCCATATTTTAGTCACCCAAGATACCTAAAAACAATTAGTACATCCATGAAACAATATTTTTGGCCAGAAATGAAAAGTTATATTGTTGAGTATATCTCAAGATGTATGAAATGTCAACAAGTGAAAGCAACACATCAACACTGAGTAGGTTTTTGCATCCTTTGACAAATACGAAATGAGAATGGAAAATAATTTCCATGGATTTTATTACAAGATTTGAAATGACTATGAAACTAATATAGATACATCTTAAAAGGGGATCTACCAAGCTCCGAAAGGGATCAAATCTCTCGATGTGAAAACCCCTTTTTAGAGTGGAAATGTTGAGGAAGTGTGTAATGTGATGTTTATGGTTTTATCTAATTTGTGTACTTTTATATAGATTCCATTCTAAATATTTTAAATTTTATTTGGGATGACATGTTCCTTTTTATAATATTTTACTATTTTTATAAAGAACATATGTCTGCTCTAGAATGAGCATGGAAGAAGTTACACATCTCCCCTCTACCGAGCTGTAGAATGCACCTTTTCGGTGCAACAACATGATTATATCATGGTAAAAATAAACACACTTAATATCAATAAATTTACATATTAAAATAACATGATTCTATCATGGTTGTGGTGCATAAATTGTCAAATAAACACACTTTATACCAATTAAATTTACATATAAAACAAATTCCATTGCAAATATTTTTATGAGGGAAATTTTCAGATTGCATGGATTGTCAAAGGCAATAACTTCATACATGGATACCAAGTTTACTTCAAATTTCTTGAAAAATATTTTTGCATATTTGGGTACATAGTTGAACTTTAGCACTTCCTACCATCCACAAATAGATAGACAAACAAAGAGAGTAAAGAATTTTCTTGAGGGTATGCTTTGCATGGATGTGATGGACAAACTATTAAAGTGGGAAGATTTTCTAAACTTGATGGAGTTTGTATATAACAATGGGAAACAAGAATTGTTGGGAATGACTCCATTTGAGGTTTTGTATGGTAGAAAGTGCAGGACACCAATGACATGGAATAATCCAGTAAACATAACTGTACTTGGGAAATAATTTCTTAAGGAAATGGAAAAGGAGGTTGCAAAAATTAGACAAAATTTGAAGGAATCCTAAGATAGATAGAAAAACTATGCAGATATGAAAAAAGGCATAGAAAATTCAGTTTTAGGGGTCATGTTTACCTTAGAATCAGGCCAATGAATAGTTCCATGAAGCTTCAAATTTGTGCAAAGCTATCACTAAGATATTGTGGGCCATTTGAAGTGCTTGAAAGAATAGGGATAGTTGCATATAGAATTGAATTGTATGCTAATACTAAATATCATAATGTTTTTCATGTTTCTTTGTTTAAGAAATGTACATGATCCTAACAATGTGATTGATTGGGATGTGATTCAGGTGGAATACGAGGGAGAGTTCCAAACTGAGCCACTATTCCTAGACAAGAAGGTAACATTTCTTTAGAATTGATCCATTGGACAAGTAAAGGTACAATGCAAGCACTTTAGTCCTGATGAGCCTGCGTGGGAGTTGGAGGATGCCATGAAAGAGGCATACCCATTTTTGTTCTGATTTTGAGAAAAAACCGAGGGCAGTCTTATTCTAAGTGGGAGGGGATTGTAATACCCCCATTTTTTAGTTGGAATGTATTTAATCAAAATTATGTAAATGACATAAATATTCTAGTATGGATTCATAGTGCGGAGCTTTAGGCCAAGATCCAACTAGTGAATGACTAGGAATGTATGTTGTATATATTTTTATTTAGACCATATGGTTTGCTTATGATGCCAATTCGAAATGTATGTAAATATTATGTTGGGAAATAATAAAAATGGTACAAGATGGTTGTATAAGAGCATTAGAGGGGCTATGATTCCACCAGAGGGAAAGAGGAAATGGGGCCTTTGGGGAAACAAATTCCTATGTTGCCAAGTATTAACCTTAGAACTCATCCAAAATTTGTCATGTGCTTTAAATGAACGAATTACCTTCTCTTGAATATTAAAATGAATCATTGAATACATGTCTGAGGTTGTTGGGAAAATCCATTTCATGTAGTTATTGAAGCATGGGGGTTGTGAGATTTATGTCAACTATCAGTTGGCATTTTCATCTATGGTCAGAATCTATGTTAGTTATCATTTCACCATCATATACCTTGTAGTCAATAATATTTTGATCATTCTCTCATGCATATCTTTACACTATGTAGAGTTTCCCATGGTTTTTCATGACCATTACTAGACTATGTTTAAAGCAAAAAATTGAATTGAGATATATAAATGCAAATTTGAAGGAAAATATATGGCTACATGTGATAATAGAGGTTGGGAAATCTAGGAACCCTTACCCATTGAGTTTTGCTACAAGTGAATGCTTTTTAAGCCATGAATTGGTTTAAGAGGTTCTCCAATAGCATACAATAGGTTGGACTCTTACTGTACAAACTAGTAAGTACTATAAGGGTTGGATTTCCTAAGGGAACTCTAGATCATTAAATGGAAATTCCTTCCTTTCGTTGTGTGGGGAAGTTGGAAGGAGTGTCATGGTTGTGATAGCTTAGTGAGATCCTTGTAGAAATGTGGATGAGCTTTTGACTAAGAATAATGAGAAAAACAGGTGTTGGGATGGGAAAGAGAAGCCTGTAGGTGCTTCCTTCACCCTAGTGGCCTCATAGCCCAACTTGGGGGTGGCTTCTCGGCAAAAAGAGTATATGCTAGACAAACTACTTGCAGCTGGGCGAAAAATCATTCTTACACAACCAGTTGCTTGGATCTTATATGTTTAAAGATAAGTACTCTTTTGTAATTGATGTGAAATAATTTTATTTATGTGACTGTGATAATTATGTTTGTAATTGCATTTTGTGTGTGTGTGGATTGATTTATTTTCCATTGTGTGTGTTTTTATTTACATATATGTGTATGCATTTTAATTTTATAAATTCGTAATTATGGTTATGGGGTGAAATTTAGAGGTTGTGACCTAGTTAATGTCCCCTCCTACTAGTTTGATAGAGGGATGGGGACCTTACATTTTATGACAATGACTACTTTGTTGTTTCATTACTAAGACATAATTCTTCACATTCACTATGTGATGCACTAAGTTATTGACAAACCATTAAAAAACATGATATGCATTTTAATATATTAGCTAAAGCATTTTGTATCTCCATAAAGATCATATTCACTTTGTTATTGTAGTAAGTAAACTTGAAAGGGTACACAAAGTCACTTAAGGGTTTTTTAATCAACTTTGACCCAAAATTAAGTAGTTTTGATTAAAATGAAAGAATATTTGTAGGGAACTTTTGAGAGAATGTTTATTTAATTACGCTCAATTATCTCCATTCATTTAATTCTAAGGAAGAAATGTTGTTATAACTAAGACAATGAATTGTGCATAACAAGGTTTGGTATATTATGATGTTCAATGCATTTACAGGTCATAACTTTCTTAATTATTTTCAAAAATATAAATATATAACACACTTCGGGAGAAATGACTCTTGATAGAGGAATATCACTAGCTCTCTTAAGTTAAGCCATGCAAAGAAGAAAAATAAGTATCATCTACACGAAAGTTACAGAAATTTCATTGTACATAGTTTAGTCTACAATTATCATTAATGATTGGTAGACCATGTTGGAAACCATGAAAAAATGAAATTGTGCAATATGATGGAAAGCCAATAAGTTTGCAAATTGTTATGCAAATACAACATATTTACACACCAAGTTAAAAGTTAAGGAATGGTACATCAAAGACCTAATGTTGTACTTTCAATGTATTAAATTTGATGGTTAAAATGTAAGGAGAGGTAGGTCAAAGATACAAGGATAAGAAAGTGTTGATCAAGTGAAATAATTACAAAGTGAAAATTCAATTAACTCATTGGTGTAGAAATTCAAGACACACAATCTTGAGATGAAGAAAATATTGGCAAGAAATCAAATAGGAGGAACCTAATTTTGTAGAAAACTTTCTTTTGGTTGTTGAGATTTGGTAAGATATAGAATCCTCATAGATCTGGAATTTTTGTTAAATATTTTATGATCTAGATCAATTCAAAATTGGGAAAAAACCTTAGAGTAGGCATTGTTCCACCATACACAAACTTGAATTTTGGTAGAATACAAATCATACCTAAAATTTCCATCAAATTCTTTTCATATTTGTGGTGAAAAAGAACGATTGTTTGCTACGATTCTAATTTGCTCCAATTGAATAATCACAGATTAAATTGGATGAATCGTCAAAAAAACCACTCCCAAGATTGAGATGGATGAATATTAGTATAGATAAAAATCCTATCAAAATGCATCAGATTGCTTTGACATAGAGTAGAGTATGATGCTTTTATATGGAGTAGTATGCAACAAGATAAAACAAGAGGCAATATGGTGGAGATGTGATCATTATTGTAAAATGTGTGTTTGGTATTTATTTGATTTTGTTATTGGTTGATTTAGAAATAATGTTGGAAAAATTATTGCAAAACAAAATATTTGAATATCTATAAACCAATCATTGAAAATTTAGGTATTTATTTAGGTCCTTATTAAAACTTTTAAAGAATGAGAATATTAACATAGACTATTTCATCTTCAGAGATTTGATATACATATTCACAAATTAAGATAATAACATATTCATTTTCACATTCTTGTGAGAATTGAGCTCCAAGTATTCAAAGACAACATAAGCATGACAAGTAATCATATATTAAGCCAAGTAGATATTCAAAAGGGAGACATAATGGTGTTCTTGCTTTCTTTGAGTTATATTTTTGTATCCTTTTACTTCATTGAAAGTGTTTCAATTAAGAAAATGGAAACTATTGTAAATCCATCGCATCGCTATTATCATCATGGAAACAAGTAAACAAACTCATTATTCAAAACCCAAGCTCATTACAATTGTCGTAAAGCTTTGACATAAAGTTTTCGAGTTGCATTTATTTAAAAGATCATTAAAAATTGTTTGTCATTAACTCAGAGGATACATAAAATTTTGTGATTTTATGATAATACTATCTACTTAAAAAATGCTATTTTCAAATAATAAACAAATTAACAAAAATAATTATTTTCAATAACTAATCATTTACTCACAAAATTATATTATAAATTACAAACATTTAATTTTTTATATTGATCTTAAAATTATGATTATTATTTAAAGTTAATTAAATAAAAAAAATTCTCTCATAGTATATTGATGTTATTGATGTTAAGGGCATCGACTCCAATTGTTTTGTGTATTAGTGTATTAATCTAGTAGCATCATTTCCACGTAATTTTTTATATAAATTTCCACGGTTCTTTAGTCATTTTCATTTTGACTTTTAGACGAGAATGGCTCAAACAAAGATGCTTATATGGTGGGAGAAAAGACCCATAAAATAATTCACAAAGATACCCATCTCTTAAAATATTTATGTTTTCTTAATTGATTTTAAATTTTCAATTAAGAAGGTGATTTGTGATATTTATAGTTTTTATATAAAAATTATAAAAATTTAAAAAAAATAAACAATAGTATATACTAAATTTTAAAAATTAAATTATATATATTTTGACTTTTCAAATGATAAAATGATTCATAAAGATATCCATCGCTTAAAATATTCATGTTTTTTAATTGATTTTAATTTTTCAATTAAGAAGATGCTTTAAGTACTTAAAGGTGATATTTATATTTTTTATGTAGAAATTTAAAAAAAATAAACAATAATATATACTAAATCTTAAAAATTAAATTTTATATATACATATATATAATTTTTTAATTATTGAGAAGATGATTTACATAAAAATAATCTTATATTTTATTTTAAAATTAGAAAGATATTTATAGAATAACATATATCAAATCTTGAAAACAAATGAAAGAAACAATGTAATATATTTAAAAATATTGTTAATTATTACAAGTTATATATATATTGAAAACCATGTTAAACTATGCTAGATATATAAGACTTACATATTTATAATATAAGCAATCATTAAAGCTTGAATCTTAATATATTGAAATATATATATATATAATTTAATTTGGAATATAATTGTAAAATACTATGATAGGTAAGACAATATAATCAATCATTAAAGCTTGAATCTTAATATATTGAAATATATGTATAGTATTTAATTTTGGAATATAATTGTAAAATAATTTGAATTTATGTGTAGTGTTTTAAGAAAAGGTAAGCTTTTTTTCTTGGTGTAGAGATCAATACAAAAGAAAGTCATTCTTTAATTGAAAAAAGTATTGGATAAATCTCAAAATACTATGGGTATTGGATTCTTTATTTTTTCAAACAATTACTTAATGCTTGAAATACATAATTTATACTTAGTGAGACAATTTGGTGTTTTACCTAATCAAGATGAAGGACAAACATCACTAAATTCAACACTTTTCACTTTTAAACTTCAAGAAGTTTATGTGAACAATTTTAGGAAAAATTTGCATTGTGAACATAAAGTAAAGTCAACCATTACATGGTTCCATAAAATATATCCTAAAACATTTCACAATTGGAACCTCCAATAGAAATTCATGACCACTATTTGGGATGATATTATTGACAATGGGATGCTTTGAAGATACTCTAATTGGAACTCATTATGAGTGGTCATAATGGTCAAAGGAAAGACTAATGAAATTTTGATATTGGTTAGTTATTAATCAAAGTTATAGTTGTGGAAAAACATAAAAAAATGTTGTGGAAAATATGCCAATTTTTTTATAGTTATGATTAATTACCACAATTTAAATTAGATTTGTAATTTTCATGGAGTCTAGGTTTTAATGGCACAAATCCATAATCAAACAAACCTCCATAAAATAATTTTTTTAATGGAAACGATTATAAAGGTACATTAAAAGAGATGAAAAACAACCAAAATTTACAAAAACATATCACTCGGTAGAGAAGGCGAAGATAAATCAAAACTATTAGTCTAAAATTCCATGTTCTTGGGGTTACCTACAAAATCACCCCATCTACTAAAAAACATTTCATGCAGTATATGTGTATAAAGCATCCGAATAAAACTATGTAATTGTAAAACATACCATCAACACAAGAGGAGAGCCATATTGAACCATCAAACAATTATCTACCACAAGCTTTCTTGGAAGAGTCTAGGTTGATATAGTCCTTGGAAGGTTGGTGGATAGAGCCTTCATACTGAACTCATAGAGATGCAAGGGAATCATCTTGGCAGTGACATTTCTAAGCTAGGTTCAACAACTTGTCCATATCTTCCATTAATTTTTCAATCTTCCCAACCTACACTCGAACATGATATTCAACCCCGTCCATTTGTGTATCTAGAAGAAAGATATGTTAAGAAATATGTTGCATGGATTCAATAAATCATCCCAATGAGATTGTATTATTAGAAGCATGTATTTTATGTCACTAATCTCAACTCAAATAGATCACAGTTATTCTTTCCACGATGACGTTATGCGCTCTACAATTTCCTCTTTCCTAAAACCAATTTGTCTAAAGAACCAAACTTCTTAGCACCTAACGAACGGTACTAAGAGAATAATCTGAAGAAAATCGGATCTATAGGGAGATCTTTCTCTAAGGATTAAGCAAGATCCCTTTTTACTAGTAATTCTAACCACACATAACAAATCACTGATACAGAATACCAGACACTGTGTGCCCAAGGATGCTACTAAAGGTACCCTTAAAAGGATCCCAAAAGAAAACAAGAGCCTTGAAATCCGCCTTTGCACCTGTAATTCACTCGAAACACCAAGAATCAAACCATGAAAAGGCATAGGGATGAAACCATGGTGAAGAAAAGGTACAAGATGAAGTTTCCATACTTTGTGAGATGCATCATCCTCCCAAAGGGGAGTAATATCCACCATTAATCTCTACATGCAAGAACAAGATAAGGGGTATGAATAAACCTCAACTAAGGGAATTTTAAGCCATGAGATGTGCCTCAAGAGGCTTCCATGGGCTATATGGCCTGGGATTTCCATGCAAAAATTGACAAAATTTATTGCAATAAGTTGATACATTAGAACCAAACATTGATTCATTAGACCCAAAAAATATTTCATTGATTCATATGGTTATGGGATCCACTTTTGTCAAGGTAAATCATCCATATTTACAAATACCCCTTTGTCCAAGAGATATCCTTGATTTGTCAGGGTATTCGTAGTGGATTTGTTATTCCTTTGCATATGAATTAGGTGAAAATCCTTTATATATTTGAGATACCAAAAGATATTTTTGATTTCTATCCCTAAATTGTCTTATTCTTTCCTTGACCTTTCATGATCGAGTGAATGACAAGTAAAGAGTCACCAAAAACAATAATTTTCCCCACTTGATGCACTGCAACGATTTTTGCTCTCACATCAATGCTAACCATAATGCATGTCTATTTGTTGTTATTTCTATCCCCCATGACAGGGTGTTCACGATTATTCCCTTAGTGTCAAACAATTCCCCTCCTACACTTGCCACCCTTGAAATTCTTCTTGATGCATATTCAACTGCCAATTTGGAGAGGATGAATTTGGAAGATGTAAATTAGATTGAAGGGGGCTCCTGGTTATGATATCAAAGACTCAAATCTTCTTCAAATGGATTAAAGGCTTCAAATCTAGACTTAAGATTCCCCTTGATAGGAGAAAATCCCAAAGCAATGCCTTGGATTTAAACACCATGAAATAAGGAAGGAGATATTTGTTATAAAAAATATCCCTATTCTAGATACTTGATAAAAAAGGCTTATTGAAGAGAGAACCCTGATAAAATTCTTTCCACCTGAGAAAGAAATCACTCCAAAGTAGGAAGGATAGGGAAAAATTGAATATCACTAAGAATACTTTCCCATACCTTATTTACATAGTGACATTCCATAAAGAAGTGACTTGAACTCTCCTCTTCCTTGTTACATAGGAATCATATGGAAGGGCCTTAAAGCTTCCCTTTCCATAAATTTTCTATTATGTGTGTCTATTTGTGGGAAAGAATCCAACAAAACATATTTATCTTGGGAAACTTGTCTTGATGCCACATTTTCCTCCACACGTAAGAAAACATGGGACGAGGCTGACTTCTCATGATCCTTTTGTAACCTTCCTTAACTTTGTAGTGTTTGATCACATCCCATCCTCTTAAATGTATTTTTTGTGAATCGGGAAAAGACCTTGAAGAAGGTTCAAGAGGAGTAACCCATAGCCATAGACTAAGTTCTTGCGAACAACAATATATTTCCATCCTTTCCAAAGACCATACTATGTCCATGCAGATATATCAAAGACGGATCAAAATTCTTGTGAGGTGATCCAATCTTTAATTTCATGATGTCCTCCTTGACTAGATAAGGGATCCCTCCCTAGGATTTTGTATTCACACATCTTGATCTACTTCCCATTACCTTGAATCTAATACAAATTATCCTATATCAAATTCCCAACTTCTTTGCAAACTTACCACATACCAATTCCTCTTCCCTGTAGTGGAAAATCATTGAGGAATCTCAGTCGATCCTTGCCAAAGTACTTCTTTCTTAAGATGTCCTTCCCCCATTCCATTTTCCTTAATACAATTCTCCACAAAATTTTGTCTTCCATTGCTATATTTATGAGACATGATTCTCAAATACCTAAGCCTTTGTTACCCCAAGAAATCTGGACAATTTCCCAGTTTATTTGATGAATTTTTTGTTGGTTTGTCTTCCCTCCTTTCCATACAAAGAAACTGATTTGTTTTCTAATAATGATCCTTACCTGTATAGGGGAAAGCATGGATGAGAATAGAATCAAAAGGTAAGAAGAGATCACATAATTTATTAAAACAAGCTTACCGGCAAGGTTGAGAAATCAAATCCTCACAGCTTGGATTTTGGAATTGATTTTGTAGGTGAAATATTTCCATTATGTAACTTGAGAATTTTATAAGGAAATGGGAACCCCCAAATATTTAAATAAATATCAATTGGATTAGCTTCCAAACCCAAGGACAATTAATATTTGATGGAGCCTGAGAGAGTTGTTCCAACTATAGATTCTATTTTTTCTGACATTAATTTCACCACTAGAGCCTTCCATAAATGAATTCAATAAATTCTTGGACCAAGAGGAAATGATTAAATATGCACCAACCAAGGGAGAATTGTATGTGATTTGCATCCTTAATGTCCCTAGTGATTGAAATGCCTGGTAGATATCTGTTTCTGATGGAAGTGTTCGATTTTTTTCTTAGTGCTTCAATGACAATTAAATTGTTGAATTTATATTATACATTGAGAGTGGGGGTGAATTAGTATATAACACATATTTAAAATTATTTCACTTTAACAAATTTTCACCACTTTAACAAATTTTTAGTCTTTAACTCCTGCTGGATTCATGCACACTGTTATAGTTGATTTTACCACACTTTATAGATCATGTTTTTATGACCTTCCATGTACCTATGCATATTATTTGGACCCCCTTTGCTCAAAATAAACTTTAATGTTCTAAGAAATCCCTTAAAAAATCCCTATTTATTTCTATACGTGGGTCACACACTTACGTATCACATGTACATGCAGCTTGTCCCACTATGACTTGCATACATCGGAAAGTGTGCCCAAAAATAAAATATTTTGGATTTTTCCTCAATGGGTCATGAATAACTTGACTATTGGCCTTCCATATGCCTGGAAACTCTCCTACTCAACCCTTCACTTCCTATTTAAGGGATATATATTGATCCTCTTGGATGCATTAGAGGAGGATAACTTATGAGATCAAGGAAACTATAGTGGATTTGTGCCCCATTCATACATGCTTGAGTCTGCATCCCTTTGTCCTTTTGAGAAGCTACTGATGCTCTTACCAAGATTTCCATTATCTTGTGAGATTGCCATTGAGATGGAGGATTGAAGTTTTGGAGGCCAGGTGGAAGACCTGGTTTCTCTGTTTCGACGAAGTGCCAACAGATTTTGTCACTTGTATCTTTGTTTATAATCAATAGAAATACCCATTGCTCGTCCATTGTATGTGTGTAACTATGAATGTTCTTTATCCATTGATGTAGTTTCTTCAATTTATACATATTGGATTTATATATTCTATAGTAGTCCTAACACTTAATATATATCATGCTTTTCATTATTTCGGTCACATTATTTTAGAGGAAGGAATATCAGTGGATTCGTAAAAGATTGAAGCCATTATGAATTCGCCAACTCCAAAGAATGTAATAGATATGAGATATTTTATGGGTAATATTGGTTATTATAGGAGGGTCATTGAAGGATTCTCCAAGGTATCAAATCCAATGACTTCCTTACATAAGAAGTGAATAAAATTTGAGTGTGCGTAGGAATTTGAAGAAAGATTCCAACTATTGAAGAAGTTTCTCACAAGTGCTCCAATCCTAAAAATTGCATACCCATAAAAATACTTTGTGGTATGTATAGATGCATGTAAACAAGGACTTGGAGGAGTTCTTATCCAAGAAAAACATGTGGTGTGTTATAAGTCTAGGAAATTGAAAGAGCATGAAAAGAGTGATGTCACCCATGATCTGGAACATTCATCCATAGTGCAAGTTTTAAAATTGTGGAGGCATTATCTAATGGGAAGAAAAATTAAGTTGAGGATAGACAAATATGGTCTAAAATATTTATTTGAGTAGCCAACATTAAATTATAGGCAAGCTAGATGGATGGAACTTTTATGTGATTTTGATTTTGAAATCAAACACATAAAAGGAAAATAGAATAAAGTGGTTGATACACTCAACAAAAATATGCATGAAATGCATGTTGTAGCCATCATCACTTGTCAATCATATTTAATGCAGTAACTTGTAAACTATCTTGTTGAAGATGGTCTGTATGTGCAAATAAAAGAAAAATTGCAGCAACAGATTTTGGAAAAGAGGTATGATGGTTATCATTTGGAAGAGGATGGACTTCTCTTTTATAAAAACAGAATTTATATTCCAAATGCAACAGACTTTAGGAGAACTGTTATGGATGAAATTTATCAAATGCCATATTCTAGTCACCCGGGATACCAAAAAACAATTACTACATCCAGGAAATAATATTTTTGGCCATGATTGAAAAGTGATATTGTTGAGTATATCTCAAGTTGTACGAAATGTCAGCAAGTGAAAGCTGAGCATCAACACCCAATAGGTTTGTTGCATTCTTTGATAAATACAGAATGAGAATGGAAAATAATTCCCATGGATTTTATTACAGGTTTGCCAATGACTATGAAACTAATTTATATCCATCTTAAAAGGGGATCTACCAAGCGCCAAGAGGTATCAAATATCTCGATGTGAAAACCCCTTTTTAGAGTGGAAATGTTTAGGAAGTGTGTAATGCAATGTTTATGGTTTTATCTAATTTGTGTAGTTTTATATAAATTCCATTCTAAATATTTTAAACTTGATTTGGGCCGACATGTTATTTTTATAATATTTTATTATCTTTTTTAAAGAACATGTGTCAGATCTAGAATGAGCATGGAAATAGTTACACATCTCCCCTCTACTGGGTTGTAGAATGCACCTCTTTGGCTCAACAACATGATTCTATCATGGTTGTGGTGGATAAATTGTTAAAATAAGCACACTTTATACCAATAAAATTTACATATAAAAACAACATGATTCTATCATGGTTGTGGTGGATAAATTGTCAAATAAACACACTTTATACCAATTAAATTTACATATAAAAGAAATGCCATTGCAAATATTTTAATGAGGGAAACTTTCATATTGCATGGATTGTCAAAGGAAATAATTTCATACATGGATACCAAGTTTACTTCAAATTTCTTGAAAATTATTTTTGCATATTTGGGTACATAGTTGAACTTTTGTGCTACCTACCATCCACAAATAGATAGACAAAAAAAAAGAGTAAATCATGTTCTTTAGGACATGCTTCACTTCGATGTGATGGACAAACTATCAAAGTGGGAAGACTATCTAAACTTGGTGGAGTTTATATATAACAATGGGCAACAAGCATTATTGGGAACAAGTCCATTTAAGGTTTTGTATGGTAGAAAGTGCAGGACACCAATGATATGGAATAATCCAGTGAACATAATTGTACATGGGAAATAATGCTTAAGGAAATGGAAAAGGAGGTTGCAAAAATTAGACAAAAATTGAAGGCGGCCTAAGATAGATAGAAAAGCTATGCAAATAAGAATAGAATGCATAGAAAATTTAGTATTAGGGATCATGTTTACCTTAGAATGAGGCCAATGAAGAGTTCCTTGAAGATTCAAAGTTGTGCCAAGCTATCACCAAGATATTGTGGACCATTTGAAGTGCTTGAAAGAATAGGGCTAGTTGCATATAGAATTGAATTATGTGCTAATGCTAAAGATCATAATGTTTTTCATGTTTCTTTGTTTAAGAAATGTATATGATTCTAACAATGAGATTGATTAGTATGTGATTTAGGTGGAATCCTAGGGAGAGTTCCAAACTAAGCCATTAGACATAGACAAGAAGGTAACATTGCTTCAGAAAGTATCCATCAAACAAATAAAGGTACAGTGGAAGCACTTTAGTACTGATGAGGCTACGTGGGAGTTGGAGGATGCCATGAAAGAGGTATACCCATTTTTGTTCTGATTTTGAGCAAAAACCGAGGACATTATTATTCTAAGGGGGAGGGTATTGTAATGCCACCATTTTTTAGTTGGAATATATTTAATCAAAATTATGTAAATGACGTAAATATGCTAGTATGGATTCATAGTGCAGAGCTTTAGGCCAAGGTGCAACTAGTGAATGACTAGGAATGTATGGTTTATATATTTTTATTTAGACCATATGGTTGGATTGTCATGCCAATTCAAAATGTATGTAAATATTATGTTGGGAAATAATAAAATGGATCAATATGGTTGTATAAAGAACATTAGAGGGGCTATGATTCCACCAGAGGGGAAGAGGAAAAATCCTGAGAGATTAAAGAGCACGCGGGCCTATGGTTGGGTGGAACATTGTAGTGATGTAGCTGGTTGCGGGATAGTTCACATAAGATAAGTATTCTTGACTAATCTATTTTGCAATCATATTTAACATTAATGAATTATGATGTTGGACATGTTAAATGCTGAATTATATACGAATGAATGTTGGTTTGCTTCCACTATGTATATGAACAATTATGCATCATAGTATGTTTTAAGATTTAAGTAGCTTGCCTCAGCATTATAGGTATGATCATGTTCATGGGGGATAGATGCCCAAATGTTTGATGTTTAGTAGCATCCTCTTGATCGGTCAGAGGGTTAGGGACATTACAACATTAAGCAAATTATAACATATATCCAACGATTTAATTGTCAACCCGGAGAGAGAGTAAACTTGTGAGTTACAGACAAAATATATGCACGGGCAGAGTATTGCTAACCTGTTCTACAATTGAAATTGAATCTAAGTTATGAAAACAGGAAATTATATGGAAATAAATCTAACCTAAGAAAGCATGAAATTGCATAAATTAAACTTTGTAAAGAAAGAGTGAAATTAAACAAGGTAAATATAATCTATAACGAAAAGCATGTAACAAATGACAAATGACAAATAGATATGAGTTCATGACAAATTTATACCAACAATTCATAAAAAAGAAATATATACTATCTCTCCTCCTTGGATGTTCGTTTTCTTATAAGTGAACTTCGCCAGCCACTCATGCAAGAGGATAGAAAACTCACAAAAGAACCATTCGTGAGGACCCTCGTGGATATATCTATCCAACCAATGGCTCATCAACAGCTTCAGATTCTTATTTTTTAGCTTCAGCACATTCTCACAACTTTATATCAAACCGCCCCTCGATTTCCAGTCGAGTCGGATGCCAAAACATATCCTCCTTTTAATCACAACTTGGTCCTATAAACAGAACCATTTGTTGGAGAAAACCCACCAACAAAGCCTCGTCGACAGGGGTTATCACTTTGTCGATGCCCAACCAACATGATCTCCCTGAGCACCGAACCAGACAAGTTTTACCCTACACAACAACATCCGCAGAGCAGACGAAGTCTCAACCGAGTTGTTCAAGGGAGAGCTATCAGAACTGAGTTTCTGGCAATGAGGAGGGAGGATATGGGATCCAATGGGGAGACACCATAACTATTAGATCCATAACTATGTAGTCATCATTAATTCATTTCCACAACTACATATTGCATCATACATTGGTAACCGTATCGCTAGCGCAACAGCATCATTTATAAAACATCTTAACTCATAATGCAACAGAAATGTGACAGAATTAGAACAGATAACAGAAACATCAATAACTCATATCAGAAATGGAATAGACCATAGCAACATCATAACATATTAGATCACAACATCATAACAGATTATATCACAGCGGCATCACAACATATTAGCTCGTAATAGGGAAAAAAGTAGAATAAAAGACAATATTTATGCAACAACTATCATATCATATTAATTCGGCGCAAAGGATCCAAAACGAACAATTCTTCTCCATAATAGGAGGCTGAATATATCAGGAAAAAAACCCAAATAGATCACAGATACAACAAAAAATTCTCCAAAACCATAGACAGATCGCACCAGACCTCAAGCGATAATCATGATCAAGATAATATTAATCTCAACCTCGATGTCTATCACAATTGCAAAACTAGTCTTATATATAGGCTTGCGCCTTTACATTGAAGGTCCACTTCTAACTAACTTGTAATCGCTAATGACCTATTGTGACAAAACTTGGTCAAATAATATATTAAATATTCAAAACAGCTATTTTTCTTCCCATCGCGTTGATCTAGCCTTGTGCGGTACCACGTGAGCTTGCTCAGCTACCGTGACACTTCACAAATCACTTACCAAAACCCCTGCCAACAGTTAGAAAATATTTGAAGGAATCAGAGAGAAGCCTGATAGTAGTAGAAGGCTATTGAGTCGTGAATCTGCAACTATGTGTGGAGACCATTTTGTAAGAGTCAGTCTGCATCTGAGTGTGCAGATAGTAGATATAAGAGTCTACCCAGGATGTGTGCAGATCAGTGGGAGTAGAAGAAAGCATATTAAGACCAGAGAGCATGACAGAAAGAAAGAGTCTGAGCCAAAAATACATATCTCAAACAGACTGCAATCAAGTCACAGACTGAAAGGTTCCATATATTTCTCTTTCCATATGAAGAGCACCTTTGTGGTTTTTACCCGATGGGTTTCCACATTACATCTTGTGTTGAATGAATGTGCTTGTTGAATATTTGTGGGTTATTTTTTTATTTCTTATGTTTATTTGTTAAATGAATGTCGCAGTATTGATAAAATAAGTTGAATGAATGAATGACTAAAGCATCGTCGAAACATTGTGTATTATTTCATGCTTATTTATTATTAAGTTGTAATACAGTCATGCCACTGTCCTTTATTGTTAAGGAATAATCTTCGTCGTATAGTTGTGCCAGTTGTTAAGTTGTTACGAGGAAGTCTATATCACATGTTGGTTGTATCGCATTGTTGCACCACTATTGAGTTAGTAAAGTGTCTCCAACCTTTTGACTCTATCGAGCACCTTGATTGTGCACCAAGGGATTGTAATCCCTTGTTGACTGCAAAAACATGGTTTTGGAAGTTACACATTAATATATATCAGGTGAGAATGCACCTGCGTCGCGGGAGTTATCGACTGATCTTTCTCTGTCGGGCCGATATCTTTGGGTGTTTGGTTGGTTTTGTAGGTCTGTTGAACCTGGGTTGCGAGAGTGAGGAAAAGTAGGCCAACATGGAGCACTATCCTCCCTCTACATTTTGTACTCTATGTATTGGAACATTCATTAGAGGAAATTTCAACTCAAAATGGTCCTTTTCACTTTGATTCAAATTCCATGTCATCATGTGTTAGCCAATGAAATTGCTTTAAATTTGAAATGCCGTATAGGTCTTAAACACTTTTTTAATATAAATTTGGGAATAGGTATCATAAAAAAAACTACTTTTTTTGTTTGTATTTTCGACATATATCCCCGTGTTTTTACTCAAATTTCAATCGAGAGAGCTCTTTGGATGCATAATTAAATTCCGCATCCAATGAGTACCCACTCGGCATACTTTTGATGGACCCCGCTACCCCAAAAACAAGAAATACCTGGAAAAATGTGATGATGATGTCATCATCACATTTTTCCAGGTATTTCTTGTTTTTGGGGTAGCGGGGTCCATCAAAAGTATGCCGAGTGGGTACTCGTTGGATGCAGAATTTAATTCCGCATCCAACGAGCTCTCCCAATCGAATTTTGAGTAAAAACACAGGGATATATGTCAAAAATACAAACAAAAAAGTGGTTTTTTTTCTTTTCTTCCTCCAAAATAAATAAATATTATTTTATTATTTTAACTATTATTTTATTAATTCATTTTAGGAGGCCCAATTTGAGTTGAAATTTCCTCTAATGTTGTACTGGAGTGACAGGTAGCCTCCTCTGCTACTGGTCTTCTATGTATCCATCTATGTCATCTCTCAAGGTCACTGGATACCAATATCCTCCATATTGAACTTTGTTGAAAGTTCCTCTTGCACCCATATGTGCGCTTGTCGTCCTCTATAGGCTTCCATCTTTAATATTGTAGTAAAGGTTGAGATATCCATCACTCTAGGTGATATTAAGGCTTCTCGTGTAATTGTATGTTCTATCCCATGGGTTCCTTCCGATATCATACAAATCCTTTTGCACATATGTGATTCTTAGCTTGATATGCACTTCTACTTCATTGGATAAGTGTCTCTGGGAGTCAATAGAGAACGTATTGTCATAATCCAGTCCCTCTTTCTGAGAGAAACCACGAACCTTTCTTTGTACTTATTCATGCTTCCATCTACTACATGCTTGATCTTGTAGATCCACATGGAAGATAATATGGAGTTCCCTTCAGGTCTTGGAACCACATCCTGGACATCATTCTCCATAATCAACTAGTACTTTTGATCATAGTCTCCTTCCATTTCTTCTTGGTTGCTTCTTCATAGCTTGGAAGGATTTGTATCAATGATGTTACTCAATAGTGCCACATAACTAGATTGTGTCCAAGGCCTCTTATTTTATTTAGAAACTTCTTCATACATTTATTCATCTTGGATGATCTCTCGTTCCCAAGATGGTATCCACCTCTCAAGGTGAATCTACCACTCTCCGAGGTTTGGTCATATAATGATTCTTATATTCTTCTGAATCTCTTTCTTCCATCACGCTGTCTTTGGCCATGGGAGATTCATGTTCCTCTTCATGTTTGTTGTTGGAGTGAAACATCCTCAAGTGTTCTTTGGAATAAGTCTCATCCTTATTTTCTTGTAGGTGATTGTACACGGTCTTTCCTACAAGTCAAATTCAATTGCATGATTAGAAACATTTCATAATTTCCAAAACATATTAATAGTGACAAATTCTAATGCATAAATATATATGTCACACAATCATGCAACTATCTTAGCCAATGCAACATTTATCCATATCCCATATATATGTGGTAACTTTCTATATTCTTTCCATCTATACTAGAACATTATTAAGAGTGTGCACTACTCCCAATATGTCAACAAAGAGGTTTCATTCTAGATAAGTAGCAACTAAATGTTGTACAACACCATAGGCTACTTACCCATCACATGCAAGTTATTAGTATATTGTTCATAAATGCAAACACTCAACCATGCATAATACATTTCCTAAATATAGGAACACGACTAAACAATATTGTTAAAGTAAGTAGATATACAGGAAATGACAATTAAAATACTTATATTTTCTTGTTTGGCAGACTCCCTCTTGATCTTTGTCTCCTTACATGAATTACTTGAATCTTTAACAACATATTCTACTTCATCGTATGATTCTGAGAATCTGTGCCTATATTTCTCATGATCGAAAATACTAAGAAAGTCTTCTTACACCACCTATCACATAGAACTGTGTATTGGTGTTGAATCTATGTGTCCTACCAATGCATCCCTTCTTATCTAATGTTAAAATGGATAAGTGTATTCTCTTTGTCTTTATCGGTAGAATTATTTCCGATCAAAGTACATATTACTCATCACTTGAGGAATCTTCCCTTTCTTTCTTCTCAGTTGCAATATATTCATCCTTGGTTGCAATGAGAGAAACATCGGTTCGCTTTCTGTTAGATTTTTAACATTTAAGCTATATGATCTTAGGATATTATCTGAGAGAATAACAAGCACAACAATCAATCACAAGAGACAATGAACACAAATAGTTTCCTCAAGGAAACCATAAAGGATAAAACCCCACAACTTCCTTAAAGATAGAATCAACACCAAAAGTAAAACCCAAAGACAATAAGATGATCTCCCGATGGCAGCAGTCCCTCTCTCTCTTGTCCCAACTTCTTCTCTCTCTCTTTCAGTTATGCGCTACAATTGAGTGTGAGTGAATGTATATGAATGTGTGTTAAATAGAGAGGCTCCCTCTCTATTTATACTAATTCCTGACTTGACAATAACTCACTAGGGACGACTTATCTAGGAGAGTCTAATAACCCTAGGGCCCCACAACTGCGGGGACTTTAACCCTTGATCAATAAGGAGTGTTATACTCTATGACTTTACATGACTTGTTTACATTATTGAACTCCCGATTGAAACATCAAGGCAAGAAATGACTCAATTACATTATAGATACTTCATGGAATAAACATCAGGGTACAACACATAAGATATACAAGTGAATACATTCCGAAGTTACAAATACATCAACACTCCCTCTTAACTAGGAAGGTATTCTCTCGACACAATTTATTATCACAAGTCTTCTTCTCTATATCATCTGGATCATCATCAAGATATCTTCATCTTCAAGTCATCTTCATCTTCAATTCATCTTCATCATCAAGTCATCTTCATCTTCAAGTCATCTTAATCAAGTCAGGATCATCATTGGATCATCATTGATTCTGGATTATCACTTGATCTAGAGCATCACTGGATCATCACTTGATCTAGAGCATCACTAGATCATCATCAAGTATGGATTATCACTTGATCTGGATCATCATCGAGTCTAGATCATCACTTTATCTGGAACATCACTGGATCATCATCAAGTCTAGATCATCACTTGATCTGGATCATCACTGCTGGATCATCACTAGGTCATAATCACTAGTTCTATCTCAATTCTACTCGTCACATAAAGTTCTACAGATCCAGCCCTTTTTCATGTTGGTTGTAGGCCTAGCATTCATGTAGGT
Source organism: Pseudotsuga menziesii (assembly GCA_001517045.1). Taxonomy (NCBI): domain Eukaryota; kingdom Viridiplantae; phylum Streptophyta; class Pinopsida; order Pinales; family Pinaceae; genus Pseudotsuga; species Pseudotsuga menziesii. The sequence continues at coordinate 32,970 of LPNX010285946.1, read as the reverse complement.
ATTCATCGTCTTCAGCACTTATATCTGACCATTGAATGAACCATGTCAGAAAGGCCCTCCCAGCACTTACGTCTGACCATGGGAGGAACACATCTAAGAACCATGTCAAAAAAGCATGCCCAGCACTCACATATGACCATGGGAGGAACACATCAAAAACCCATGTCAGGAAGGCCCAACACTCACATCTGACCTCATCTTGTCAGAAAGGCCCTGCACTTACATCTGACCTCATCATGTCAAAATGGCTCTGCACTTACATCCGACCTCATCATGTCAGAAAGGCTCTGCATTCGACCTCATCATGTCAGAAAGGATCTGCACTTACATCAAACCTCATCATGTCAGAAATGTGCTGCACTTACATCCGACCTCATCATGTCAGAAAGGCTCTACACTTACATCTGACCTCGTCATGTCATAAAGGCTTTGCACTTACATCCGACCTCATCATGTTAGAAAGGCGTTGCACTTACATTCGACCTCATCATGGCAGAAAGGATCTACACTTACATCCAACCTCATCATGTCAGAAATGCATTGGACTTACATCTTATCATGTGGGAACACATCCCTCAATCACATTAGAATGGATCTACACTGATCATGTGGGAACACATCCCAAAATCACATTAGAATATCTCTACACTGATCATGTGGTAACACAACCCACAATCACATCAGAGCATCTCTGCACTTATATCTGATCATGTGGGAACATATCCCTCAATCACATCAAAATGGCTCTACACTAATCATGTAGGAACACATCCCACAATCACATCAAAATATCTATGCACTGATCATGTGGTAACACAACCCACAATCACATCAGAGCATCTCTGCACTTAGATCTGACAATGTGAAGCTCATCCTTCCACCATGTCAGAAAGGCCAACGGACACATCAATTTCCTTTGGAGGGAACCTCGATCTGGAGAACACCAAGTTTCTCCTTGAAGTACTCAAACTTTAATTTGGCTAATGGTTTGGTCAATACATCAGCTATATGCTTGTCCATTGCAACATACTGGAGCTTCACTACTCCTCTCTGCACCATATCCCTGATATAGTGATACTTGATCTCAATATGCTTTTACCTGTCATGGAACACTGGGTTCTTCGACAGCTTCACACAGCTCTGGTTGTCGCAATATATACAAGCAGCATCCATCTAGAGATAAAATAAATCATACAGTATCTTTCTCAGCCACACTACCTCACAACTATCCGAACAAGCTGCAACATACTCTGCTTTGGTTGTACTGAGTGCCACATAGGATTGCTTCCTGCTAAACCAGGAGATCACACCTGATCCCATACTAAAGCAACACCCTGAAGTGCTCTTTCTATCAATGGCACTGCCTGCCCAATCTAAATCCACATAACCTTCCAGGTTAATCTTCTGATTCACCTCAATGTGTTCATAGCAAATCAAATATCTGGTCTTGTATTCGTCAGGTACATCAAGGACCCAATCATCCGACGATACATCGTAGCATCAACCGCTTCTGATGAAGAACCACTCAATAGTTTCATATTCAATGCCATAGGTGTGGTCATGGATTTTCAATCCATCATCCTGAACCTATTCAAGATATCTATTGCATACTTCCCTTGCCCCAGGGAAATTCCATCTACATTCTGCCACACCTCCATGCCTGGAAAATAGTGCATCATACCCAAGTCCTTCATTTCGAACTCGGCAGCAAGCTTCCTCTTTGTATTAGCAATCAACCCATCCTCACTTGTTACAAATAGATCATCTGCATACAATTGGAGTATCAATAGGTTCCCTTCTTCAACCTTGTAGTAAAGGTTGGAATCTGCTTTACTCTTGGTAAAGTCCAAACTGTATAGGAAGCTATCAATTCTGCTGTACCATGTCCTGGGTTCCTGTTTCAAACCATACAAGGATTTATTTAACTTACACACATGAGTCTCTCTGTCATGTGTCTCAAAACCGAGTGGCTGCTCCACATATACTTCTTCTTCTACTACACCATTCAAGAAATTTGTCTTGACATCCATCTGGTGTACTTCCCACTTCATCACTATAGCTAAATCAAGTACTGATCTGATTGAAGTATATCTGGCTACAGGAGAAAAATTTTCTTCATAATCTATTCCTTCTTTCTGGGAAAAACCACGAGCCACAAATCTTGCTTTATATTTCTCTATGCTACCATATGCAGCATGCTTGATCTTATAGATCCATTTGGAAGCCACAACAGACTTCCCCTCTAGTCTTGGGACAACATCCCAAACATCATTCTTCATGATCGATTGATACTCTTCGATCATAGCATCCTTCCATTCTTTCTTTTCTGTCACTTCTTCATAGTTGGAAGGTTCTTTATCAATGAAGTCACATAACACGGCTACATAACCAGAGTAGGACTTGGTTCTTTTCCTTTCTCTGTGTATCTCTTCTGGAGCCCAATATCTTTCTGCACCTTGGATAGCTTATCGTACCCAAGAAGGCTTCCTCTTGCGAGGATTCTTCTCCTGAGGTGAATATACAGGTGCTTGAGGTTCTTCTATTTCTTGATCTTCTTCTGGAATTTCTTCGTTCATGGTTATGTCATGAATTCTAGGTATTTATGTTTCTACAGGTTCTTTAGCAGGTCTCTTTCTGGATTTGTTGTAAGCTGAGTCTTCGTCAAATGTTATGTCCCTGCTAATGTCGATCTTCTTGAATCCTGGGAAGTATATTCTGTAAGCCTTCAATCTTTCAAAGTATCCAACAAATATACCCTTCCTTCCTGAAGGATCTAACTTTGTCCTCTTTTCTTTTGGAATGTGTATGTACACTGGACAGCCAAATATTCTGAGATGACTGACTTCTGGTTTCTTGCCAAAAAATACTTCTTTAGGTGTCTTGTTCTTGGGTGCTCTATGTGGAGTGTGGTTATGTACATACACAACTATTCTAACCGCTTCTGCCCATAGATGCATGGGAAGATCTTGATCATGAAGAATTTACCTTGTAGCTTCCATGATCGTTCTATTCTTTCTTTCTACAACGCCATTCTGTTGTGGATTACATGGAGTGGTCAACTCCCTCTTAATCCATGAATATTTGCATAAATCCTTGAATTCGTTTGATGTGAATTCTCTGCCATTGTCTGATAAAAAATTCTTGATCTTCTTCTCTGTGTAGTTTTCAATCAAGGATTTGAATTCCTTGAACTTGCTAAATACTTCATCTTTGTTCTTCATGAAGTATATCCATGTCTTCCTAGAAAAATCATCAATGAAAGAAACATAGTATACATACTCGCTTAATGAACTGGATGACATCGGACCACATACATCGGAGTGAATAATTTCCAATATTCCTTTATCCTTGCTTTCGCTACTTGGAAATGTCTTCTTTGTGTTCTTTCCTTTCGCACATCCCTTGCATAGTCCTTCATGTTTTGCTTGTATTTCTGGAAGACCTTCAACAGCTTTGCTTGCAAGTGGTAGTGCCCTATAGTGTACATGTGCAAGCCTTCTATACCAAATTTCATTTGGTTCTACTGAGTCATGAACCAAAGCTTGTTCTGGTTGGCCCTTTAATCTATATAGTCCTCCCTCTTGTTCTCCAATTACTACTACATCGTCAATAGTCTTTCATTTTGGCCACATGATGACTTGGACATCTATAAATGCAACTCTTATGCCTTTTGCATCTAATGCAGAGATGGAGAGAAGGTTCTTCTTTAGTCCTGGTACCAATAGGACATCCTTCATTTTCATAGACTTTCTAGAGTCTAATTTGTAGGAGGATTCTCCACTACCTTTTATTGGATATTGGTAGTCATCCCCAAGTTTCACCTTGTGGGGTGATTCATGTTCTGATAGTTTCAAAAATGATTCTTTGAATCTTGTCATGTGTTTGGAAGCCCCATTGTCTATAATCCAATCATTGCTTCCATGTGTGATGTTTCCCATGAGAGTGGAAATTAAAACATATTCTTCATCACTTGAAGAATCATCACTGTCTTGTTTGATTCTCTTCTTGGAAGGCTCATCATCTTCTACATCATGAGCATGATGTCTTTTATTGTTTCCATTCCTCTTGTGAGATCTATCTTTGTTTCTAGGACAATCTCTTCTAAGGTGTCCTCTTTCATCACATGTAAAGAAGATGTACTTGGACATATCTTTGTTATACTTTCTAGTGTTTTTATTTTGGCGAGAGTGCTTCCCTTTGTGATGGTATGTTCTACTTTTCTTGGATCATACTGTGAGATCTTGATATTCACTTCCCATCTTTTATTCTCAAGCTGATATTCGAGCTTCTTCTTGTGATAATTCCTCCCACAGTCTGCTAAACTTGACTAGCTTCTTTCTAGCACAGATCCCTTGAATGAAAGAGTCTCATGCCCTAAGGAGACCATTCAAGGTGGTCATCACAATTTCTGCATTCTCTACTTCTTCATCTACCGGTTCCAGCTATTCCTTGATCTGAGAGACCCATGTAAAGTAATACTAGATGGTCTCCGCATTCTGGATCTTTACATTCTTCAATTGTTTTCTTAGAGTCATCTTTTGGTTTATGTTCTTCCCTTCAAATAACTTGGTCAGGGCATCAAACATCTCTTTAGGTGTCTTTAGAGAGGACACCCATGGTATGAGGTGATCCTTAATTGAATCAGCAATAATCCTATTAGCAATGACCAATTTCTTCTTGTGTAAGGCCTTAGCCTCATCTCCCTCTGGGACTGGAACCTCTTCATTGATGTAAGAGTCCAACTCATTTTCTTCCAGGACCAGGGAGATCCTATACTTCCAAGCTCAGAAGTTATCATCTCCCTCAATCTTTTCATCAATCTTGGTATGATGAGACATCTTAACAGAGAACCTCAAATGGAAATGCAAAATATTTATATCTTACCAGGTTAAGATGTCGGAACTGGATCTGGAGCTGAATTTCTGCAGAGTTGGTTTTCTGGTTCAAGAGCAGATTAGGGTTTGACTTTCCCGGAGTTCTACCCAACCAAAAACTTTGATCTTGATCTCTAAACTTCGATTTTGGGGAGGAGATCAATCCAGGCCTGGGCTCACTCAAAAATTTCACTTCTATGGAAAGCCCTAATTTTCGGCAGCAGTGTCGGGTAAAAAACTGAAAATGCTCATAATTAGATTCTGCTTTGACAAAAAGATGCGCCCTAGAGAGGAGAGTCATCCCAACCTCCTTTTGCTGAAAATATGTGGAGAGAGATCCAAAAATTGGGAATCCTTAGCTTCAGTAGCTGCACATTGTCTTCTTCTCAGGTTAGCTCTAATACCATGTTAGATTTTTAATATTTAAGCTATATGATCTTAGGATATTATCTGAGAGAATAACAAGCACAGCAATCAATCACAAGAGACAATGAACACAAATATTTTCCTCGGGGAAACCATAAAGGATAAAACCCCACAACTTCCTCAGATATAGAATCAACACCAAAAGTAAAACCCAAAGACAATAAGATGATCTCCCAACAGTAGTAGTCTCTCTCTCTCTCTCTCTTGTCCCAGCTTCTTCTCTCTCTCTCATTTATGCACTACAAGTGAGTGTGAGTGAATGTGTATGAATTTGTGTTAAATAGAGAGGCTCCCTCTCTATTTATACTAATTCTTGACTTGACAATAACTCACTAGGGCCGACTTCTCTAGGAGAGTCTAATAACCCTAGGGCCCCACAACTGTGGGGACTTTAACCCTTTATCAATAAGGAGGGTTATACTCTATGACTTTACATGACTTATTTACATTATTGAATCTCCCGATCAAAACATTGGGGCATGACATGACTCAATTACATTACAGATACTTTCCGAAATAAACATCGAGGTACAATACATAAGAGATACAAGTGAATACATTCTGAAGTTACAAATACATCAACACTTTCTACAACATGCTGGAGTTCTCTTTCTGACATTTGCATATTCACATCCTTGAGTTAATTTCTCAAGGTCATCTTCTTGTTGATGTTGTTTCCTTCGTACAAGCTAGTCATTGCACTAAACATATCCTTGGGAGTCTTCAAGGATGATAGGTGTGAGATACAATGGAGATGGAAATAACCCTCTTGGATTTGACTAGGTCATTCTTGTGCTATGCAACTTCTTCTTTGATATAGTTCTCCAAGTGATGCTTCTTCAAGTATGAGAATCACTCTTTACTTCCATGCTCAGAATTTATCAAATCCTTTAATATTTTCCTCAAGCTTGGTACTGTTTGGAATTATGATAAAAATGAGAACCTCAGATGGAAATAGAGAGGATAGAACTTACCAATGAGATTGCTTCAAATTGATGCTTGCTTAAAATATTTTCTGGAAGACAGCTTTGGGTGGGCCTAAGGTTTGATAGAGAAAACCTAATTTTTAAAATTAGGTAGCTTTCATATTTGATTGGAAATAAATATGTGCCTCCTCAAGTCAAGCTAAGCATCATACTCATTTCTCCAAAACTGTGGACAAAACTACAAAAATTCAGATGCCCTAGTTTTCCCCAGTAGTAGTGTTAGGACAAAATTTGAAAATCCACATAATGAGAAAATTATTCAATATAAATATGCACCATCATAGTGTGAGTTTGATGGTCCTCCTTTTTCAACTGATCAGTGAAGGGAAGTGCCAGGAATAGGAAACCCTAGTTTCTCTAATTTCTTCTACAAAATTGTTCGATATTGATTCTATTATATCTCTGAAATTAATACTCCTCAAGGTTTGAAACTTTGTCATAATATATATTGATATGTATTCTTTCCAACCCAACAGGTTAGTTTTAGGATTTATAATCTTCCCTATGCCAAACTGTCTATTAGATTATATTTCCCAAACTTAGGAGTCTCTAATTATTATTTGGGTCCACTCGTACCATTGGGTCCACTTGGCCTAATGGGGCCACATATACCAATCACTAGAGTGTGGGGAACACTGATAGAGGCTAACTGATACTAAATGCACTTGCATGCATAATTTTAGGTGCCTACTTGACCAATCCCTACATTTTAGGAGCCACTAGGAGTGTCGGCACCAACCTCCTTCATTTTTTGGCAGTTGGTAACTAGTTAACCTTATTTATGCTTCAGTTACATTCAGTTAGATATTCTCCAATTCAGTTATCTCTAGTTATTCCTGGATACATGTGGGAAGGCACCCATTCTCATCTACTTCTGACCTACAACTGCAATTAGACTAGTTTGATTGATTGTAACTGATGGATAGACTGAATTAGACATCTGTAGTTAGCATCTTGGACTTCGATAGTGATTTAGAAATAGTTTGTTATCCATGCATTCATATACAGTTATATCTAGTTGGTGGATTTGAATTCATCCCTAATGATTCGAATTCCTCCTTATGTAACACCATTGTAACACTTGATTCTTTAATGAAGATAATACTGTAATTACCTGAGAAATACTTGTCTATTTCCTGTGAGGTTTGATTTGTTTAGTGTGTATTGTTCATTCCTTTTCATTGCATAATAATTAAGAATCAGATTGCACTCATTGCTTGATGATCTAATGGCACACCAATTCTAATATGGAGGGAAGTGCTCAGAACAAGAAACCCTAGTTTCTCCAATTTCTTCTACAAAATTATCCGATCTTGATTTTGTTGTATTTCTGAAATTAATACTCTTCAAGGTCTAAAACATTGTCATAAGATATCATGATATGTATTCTTTCCAACCCGATAGGTTAGTGCATAATTGGATTCCCCAAGTGGAACTTATGATAAGTTTCCCAAGGTGACTTGTTTTAGGACTGGTTCAGTATATCGAACTTGTACAGACTTCCACGTGTCACTATTTCAACTTCGGGGTCTGAAAATTACAACACATAAACTAAAATATTTTTCGTATCTGCAACATCTTGCAAAATTTTATTTGGACCTTTCTAGCTCGAGATATAGGAATTATCCCTACGTCACCTATTTAAGACTAGATTTTGGAAGAGGCTAGAACCCTGATTTGGAGGAATCATATCTCCTAAAGTATAGTTAATTTGAGGATGAAAATATCACAAAACATATAGAAAATTTTCATCTCTGTTTTGTATAAGTTTCATCTCCCAACTCGAGTTATAGCAAAAAATCCCATTATGTCTATATTTTGTCTTCTAGGGTTTTCAAGCATGAAACCCTAATCTCCAATAGTTGCAATTGTAGTAGTATTTCAGCTGCATAGTGCCTTCTTTCAGGGTGGATATGATACCATGTTAGTTTGTCTACTTTAATTCAAATTGATTGGGATCTTTATATGAAAGAATAACGAGCACAATAAGATATACCATTAATACAATATCACAAGATGGAAAACCCCAAGAATAAGATGTCTTCTTAAACTCTCTCTCTTTCTCCTCTAGCGAACTTGTCATATCTCTCCTAATGCGCACATGAGAGAGTGTGCGAGTGTATATCAAATGAGGGAGGACACATCCCTATTTACACACATCAGTTGTGTGACTCACTTAACTAACTAGGTCAGCCAAGTTACCTAATTAGGGCCAACCTACCTGGGAATACTTCAAAATATATTTTCCTTTATTTATTTTGGGGACTATTTCCCCGACTTACAACAAAGGGTTTAACTAAATAGAAATACACAATAATGACATCACGAACGGAGGGAAAATATCTTTGAAAGGGGTGCAACAATATACAATGATAATATACATTAGAATATCTTCTGAAGTTACAATCACAACAACAATATGCACGTTTAGGAAGTTTAAAAGACACCTCTTTAGTTTGACTTATACATTAGATTTATCATCTTTTTTATTAATTGCAACCAACACATGAAAGATAAATGATTTGGTTCAAGATTCATCCATTAGAGTATTATGTGTTCATTATAGATCCATTATTTTTGGAACTCATATTTGTAAAACTTTCTATGCAAATTATGAATTAAAAATAAGGAGGGGTTCTACTTCTTCTTCCTTCAGGAAGCTGAGTGGAGAAGTTCGATTTTGGAAGACAAGGAAGGTTGGTGGAACATATGTAAGATTTATTTTAAATATACAGTAATCTATGTGTGTTTGAATATCATTTTAAGTTATGTTTCAGCATTGTGCCTCTTTTTTGTTCTATTGCTAATTGTATTTTGAAAACAGAACTATTCATGCACTGCATAAGCAATAAAACCCAGATCTAATGGAATTTAAGATTTAAGTGCACATTGATTTTGTAGATTCCTTGTTTTCATTAGATTCCTATAATAATGCTATTATTTCATGGAGAAAACATATGTGAATGTGACAGAAATGGGAAGCTTTCCTTTCATATATTTGCATACTAGAATTTGTGATAAATTTTGGGCTCGTGTTTGATTTTAAACTAATAATCCTTTAAATTTATGTTGTATTATTTTTCTTTATTTTGTTCTATTGATCATTCCACCTGGACCTAAGTGGATTACTATTTTGAAAACCCACTACCTTCAAACTCAAAACCATAACCTATTTGATACCCATATCTAAACTTCCCTAGATTTTCCATGTAGAAATCCAATGTAGAAGGCTTAGGGATAACACATACACAAATAGAAATAGAATGACCAAACCTTGGTATGATAAAGAATGTATAATCACAAGAAGAAAAATAAAAGAAGTTATTAATGAGTCCCTAAAATTTGACAAGATAAACAAGTTCAAAACTTTCATTAAAAGTAATGCCTATATGAATAATAAGCAGGAGAAGCTTCTACACTTCTCTAACATGGATCCTAAGAAATTTTGGAGACAAATTCTAACTTGCAAATATAAAGAGAATAACATGATTATATTGAAAGGTTGGAATTGTTATCTTAAGATGCTTTATGAATAAAATGATGTTGTGGACAACATTCAACCCCTTTTCATGGAGGATGAAGGTTTTCTTTAGGAGATGCATATTTCGGGATTAAGCACCTCATGAATGGGAAATCTAAGGACAATGAAGGATGCCAAGAAAAAATCCTAAAAATTTGGGGGTATATCCTCATCCCTCACATGCATAAGATCTTAAATATAGTACTCAAGCAAGGATTCCCTAAAAATTGGAATCAAAGCCTTATTGTACCCATTTTTAAAAGTGGCGATAAAAATAACCCCTCTATTTATAAGACCGTTATGATTAGACCTCTATTAGCCAATTTATATGGTATTATTTTGGACAATAAGATCAACGTATGACTAGAAAGTCAAGGTAAAAGCGCTAAAAGATAAGTCAGTTTAGAAGACATCATTCCAATGTAGAAGACCTCATTATTCTTAGGATTATTGTAGAGGAATGTTGAAATAATAAGATCAATCTCATTTATCACTTTGTGGAATTTAGGAAATCTTTTGATACAATGCCTAGAAATAGATTGCGGAAAATATTAGAAGAGTTAAAGGTTCCTTTCAAGTTGAGAGTTGTTGCAATAAGGTTGTATGGGAATGTCATTTCCAAGTTTAATGACACTAAGGGTTGGTTCGAAGATATTAAATTTAATGTAGTTGTTAAGAAAGGATTCCTCCTCTACCTACCCTTTTTGGTATATGCATTGATAAGTTAGAAGGTTGTTTAATAGAGATAGGATGCATTGGTACAACATTAGTAGGACCTGTCATCATCCTCCTTCTTGAGTTGATGATATTGTTCTTTTAACAATATGCCCCTTTGGTCTTGATAAGTGATCAAGAGTTCTCAAGGATTTCTACTTTGGTATAGGCATGACTCTCAATACCGACAAAACCAAACTTATGTTTATAAAATCTAAGAAGGTCACTTCATCTCATTTTTTGTATGATAATAGCAGCTTCCTACAAATACATTGGGATTAATATCCATCACAAGCTTAACTGGAACTACTGTATCAAGAAAAGGATCAATGGAGGGTGAACAACTTATTTTGGTCTTGAAAACAATTGTAAATGAACAAACCTTGTGATGTGGGATAAAAAGAAATTCCTCTTTGAAACTCTTGTCATTCTTGTTCTCTTGTATGGGTGTTGTAACGGTAAAAAACTATTTTACTGTAAATTCTCGAACTTCCACTTTCTAAAATACAAATAATCCATGAGTTGATAAAAATAGACATGATGATTGATCATAGGATATTACAAAATAGCTCGGCTTTAATATGGCTTGAGCATTTCATAATGAAGAGTTATGTCCCTTCACATTAATAGCTAACTACTATAATAATTAACAATTATTATTTTATTTTATTATTATCCTATTTATGTTCGTTACATTGCTACTCCCTTAGAAAGGCTTTGTCCTCAAATCCTTATAATGTTTCTGTATCACTTTTGTGGTGTCACAACTGATGAAACATGTCGATACAAACTACTAAGAGTTGAACACAACTTTTGATTTGTTGTGGATTGTTGGCATTCCACATTGATTTATCGTTAGGAGATTTGATCACATTGGTACCATTATCTTTCAACATTTCCCACTTTTTAGAATATATGCTTTTATGGTTGGGATGTCGATATGGAATTTTCGCAATTTCATTTTCTTTTACGAGTGTTATCTTTTGAGCATTGATCTGAGCGGAAAGTTGTATTTTCATCTCTTGATGTTTTAAGGTTTCATTCTGTATCTTTTCCAACTTGTTTTCTAACTACATGTTATCATTTTGAAACTTTTTAATCACTTCTACATGTGATTTTCTGTCATCTTCCGTCTTCTTAAGTTGTTCCTTAAGATCTTCGTTATGCCTTCTGATACAGTGATTTTCTTCTTGTTTGTCTAGAATTTTTCCTTCAATGACTTCCATAGATTGTTCTGTCTTCCAACAACTTTTCAACTTCTTAATTTTTGTGACTAGTGTTTTGTTATGATTTCTTAATCTAAAAATTTCTTTGGAATTACTTGATAACACCTTGTTGACTTTTTTCAGTTCCAACGTATGTGTCTTATTACTGTCGTCATACTGTTGCTAAAGTTTTTCTTTGATACCATTGAAACAACAAAATTGTTTCCTAAACAAATAACCAGCACAAATAGGCCAGATTACAATACTCCATGAGTAATAAAATATATTTGATAAGATACGTGATGATTTACAATTACATTGCCTTGGGCTTTATAAGCCATTTGGCGCTTTTTGAATATAAGTCATGTCTTTTGACTTTTCATAAATAGTTAATTAATTACTTCTTATTTAATAATTATTAATTATTAATATTAATTTTATACTAATATTAATAATTAGCATTAATATTTAATATTATTAATTATGGTATGTTATATAACTTTTATATAACATTCTGTAATGGTAAAAACCATTTTACTGTAAATTCTTGAACTTCCACTTTCTAAAATACAAATAATCCATGAGTTGATAAAAATAGATATGATGACGTAACTCTGTTTCTTGATTTTCTAACTTTCTCCGGACTTGCGCTAGTTCAACATCTTTTTCCATGATGAGCTTGTTTAGACATTTTATTTCTTCTTCTAAATCATTATCGTTTCCATATGGTGATTTGCTGCCATTTTTTTATTTTATGATCTGGTCTTCTAGGTTTTGATTATGAATTTTTAAACATGATATGTCTTTTTCTTGGTCAGATAACATTTTCTTGTTATCTCTTATGGTTCATTGTAGCTATCGATTTTGATTCCATAAGCAACTATTCTCATTGTCTTTCCACTCTTTCAACCACTTTTGCGTCTCAACCTCAACTTGTAGACTTTTATTGATCGCCTTATATTGCTCTAACTCATCCACTATTGTTTGTAGTTGTGCCTTCATTTCCAAATATGTAGGTGTCATTGTTTGTGACTATGCTTATACTTCACTTTTGTCTTCTTTTCTTCTAAAAGGGTAGATACAAAAGCTGTAATAATTCTCAATATGTCTCTTTCAGAAAAAAACTTTCTTCGATTATTTCTTGTTAGGTCAAATAACCCTTTTTTCCAAAAATAATAATTATAATTTTCTTTTTATAATAATAATTATTAATTAATTAATTAATAATATTATTATATTAATGTTTTATAAACTATATATATAGTTTAATGTATAGTTTTTTTTTAAATAATAATTTTATTATTATTATTTAATATAATTGAAATATTATAAATATACTATATTATATTATAATATTTTTTTGTGTGTGTGCAGGTCCTAGGAATGACGACGTGAGGATGGACACGGGGAAGAGAAGGGTGAGGGTGGATGTGCAGCAGGGGAGGCATTGGGAGATGACGAAGGATGGGGGACGAGGCAACAGTAGAGCATGGGAGGTGTCGGTGGCATGAGGGTGAAGCGAAATGCGGTGATGGAGAAGGATGTGGGAGGAGCAGGAGGTGAAGGGTGATGGGTGAAAGCGGCAGAAGGATGATAGAGGGAGATGCACGAGGGAGATGCAAAGACATAGGATGATAGAGGGAGCAGTGAGGAGATGGAGCTGGCATGACGTGGAGAGGAAGTGGAGTGGGGAGGGTGGAGAGCGGCGATGCATGGAAGCAAGTGGGCGCGCAGAGATGATAGGAAGGTGGATGGAGAGCAGCGGGGGTTGGAGGATGGAAGCGAGGAGCTGAAAATGATGTGGGTGCAGCGTAGAGTGTGGGTAGAGGGGTGTCGGAGGAGCAGCGAAGAGTGGAAGTGCAGTGGTGGAGTGGATGGGGCAGCGGAAGGATGGAGTTTGAGGGAGAAGTGGAGATCCCAATGCGAGATAAGATTTTTTAGAAAATCCGAGTTGGATAAAAATGATTTTTAAATCAGAGAGACTCTGAGATGATGATGGCAAAAGGTTGGATCAGAACTAGCTCTAATACCACTGTAACGGTAAAAACCTGTTTTACTATAAATTCTTGAACTTCCACTTTCTAAAATACAAATAATCCACGAGTTGATAAAAATAGATATGATGATTGATCATAGGATATTACAACATAGCTCACCTTTAATATGGCTTGAACATTTCATAATGAAGAGTTATGTCCCTTCACATTAATAGCTAACTACTATAATAATTAACAATTATTATTTTATTTAATTATTATCCTATTTATATTTGTTACAAGTGTAAAGTTTGGGGTTGCAACCTCTCTAGAGAATCTTGGAGAAGGATTGAAAAAATCCATAAGTGTTTTATAACTTACAATCTTAAAATTAAAAGAAACGTGTCATATCCTATTCTCCTAATTGAAGTGGGTATTTTCCCCCATTGAGAGCATAGTTATGACTAGATACCTAATGTACAAGAAAAAAAAAAATAATTTGGGAGAACAAAGACTTCCGAAAATTGCTTTAAATTCCAGTAAAAAACAACAAAGGCTCAAGCAAGGTTGGCATAAAGGTGCCATGTCTTGGTTAAAGATGTGGGGGATTGATGAAAATGTCACTTTGCAAAAAATAAATGATATTGAAAATTTTTATCACTTTGGAATTCAAAGAGAAGTTGTGGTGTGATAAAAATTTAGAAGATAAAAGAAAAATAAGATATTATAAGGAGGTCATTAACCCTAACATTGAATATCAAAATTATCTCTCTATTTTAACTAGTGAAAAGAAGAAGATCCACATAGCTGTAATAAGAATGAACTCTTATGAGCTGCATAATGAAACAAGGTGCTGGACCTTTCCCAAAACTTCATGGGATGAAAGGATTTGTCATCTTTGTGAGATTATGAGTGTTAACGATGAAAAAAAAATCCACTTAGATTGCCTTGTGTACACCCACATAGGATCTCAATTTCAATTTTTTTGTTACAATGCAAACATGCCAAACCTTGTATCTCATCAAAATTATAGTAATTTCAAAATACTCCTCTCCAAGCTTTTTTTGAGTACATAAATAAAACTCCAAAATAAACCAAATAGTTCCTTACTTTTCTTTTTTAAGTTCCAACAAACAAAAATTAGTTTAAGTGGAAGTTCATATATATATATATATAATTATTTTTTGTATTTTTACATTAATATTGATAATATTGTTTTTATCATTAAATTATATAATAATTCTAATTTTTACAATTAAATAAATTATCAATAATTAAATTTGTTTTTTTTAAATGTGATAAATAGAGTATGCAATATACTCCAAAAATTGAGTATTATTTATGAAATATAGTTATTCTAATTATGAGCTATTCACTATTTTTTTTTAAATATGATATATAGTTGACGTAGTTATCCCCCACTCTATGGATTTTATGATTTTACATCTTTTAAAATATTATTAAACCATTTCATTTCCCTCGTCGGGGCAATTAGATTCTTATGGTTTAAGATAAAAACATTTAATGGCAAAAAAATCTTTATATTTGTATATCAATCATATTATGAACCATAATATGAATATCAATTATATTATGGTTCATAGGATTGATATGAAAATGTTAGGAAAAATAAGGTATTATAACCATATTATTATATAGAGATATTTCAAAACTCCTTGATTTGTAATTAAACAAGTACTAAACTTAATTTTGATAAAAAACAAAATGTTAATTGAATGAATTGATGAAAACATGGTTAGTAATGGAACTTTATAGCTTCCACTTTCTCATTATCCACCCATTCTGAAAAACAAAAGGTTCTCACTTACATAGAAAGAGTCTTCTTGGATAAATCGTCATCTTTCTAATTGATTTTTTGATATACCTGTAAAAACTCGGTTCATAGTGAAATTATAAAGAAAAACCTGAATCTGATGCAAGAGATAATTGAGCATGATGTTTTCAAATGATATTTTCTTATTTTCCTAATTGATTACCACTTTTGAATCCTCAAGAACTTGAAGCTTATTTACACCTTTGAGATTGGTGAAATGCAATAAAGTCTTAAAAAAACTACAAATTCAACTTTCATGTTTGTCCATTTTCCTAAGTAGGGCATATCGAATACGTTAATAATGAGAGGGATTTAGAAAGAAAACTACTCCAACTCTGCATCATTATAGGTTTCCTTTCTTGGCTTCATAAAAAAAAACCTGAGTTATCATATCCAACTAAGGCATGATTAGCACACCACTCTTCAAAAGATTTGACTCCATTTTGAAATCCTTAGTTAATTTAAGGATAAAGCTATCATTGTATCCATAGAAATGCTCCTTTCCCACCAAATATTGTAAAGAAACAAGCTAAGAAATAGCTTTAAAACAACTAATTATTACACCTTCATACCAATTTCAAACTTTATCTTCTATAACTAGGAGAACCCCATGTCATCTTGGACTTCAAGTCCTGCTTTAGAATCCTTTCAACGGGAGTTGCAAAAGTGAAAGTGAAAGATATAAAAGGTGAGGGAATGACTCTCATTTGCTTACATAAGGCACATATGCTTGGTCTTATTCAAGAATGGTTTAAAGATAACTTTAAAGATCCTTATAAAACATATTAAATAAAATAATTATTGATAAGTAACTAGGTAAATCGAGATAGAGTTAATTAATAGAAAATATATATTATTAAAATCATAATGTATGAACCATAATTTAAGAATTAGGTTTTTTTTTTTTTTAAACTAAATGAAGATGCTTGAGAATAACATATTAGATGAAACATAAATATGTTAGAAAAATTGGACTAACCATAACATAACAATTTTCGTTTTAATGGTGGATATACTTTTATGATATTATAGATATAATTTTATGATCATTTTTAGGAAATGATTAGGAAACAAAATTTAGTTTGATTTGTTGCTTAAGTTGTGGTTTAATGGTAGGTTTATAGAAATTTCTTATAACTAACTAAATTTAATTTTTAATATTTTTACATAAATATTTGAGAGTTTAGAGATCCTATCATCATAGATGTCTATGTGAGGTTTTATGACAAAGACTACTTTGTTTCATTATAAGGATTTACTTCTTCACATTCACACGTGATGCGTTAAGTTATTGATAAACGAATCAGAAGAATGGTATGCATTTTGATATATTGACTAAATCATTGTATATGTCTATATAGATCATAATCACTTTGATATTCTAGTAAGTAAACTTACGTAGTATGAGAAGTCACTTTAACGTTATGTGTTAAGTTATTGATAAACGAATAAGAAGAATGGTATGCACTTTGATATATCAGCTAAATCATTGTATATGCCTATAGAGATCATATTCACTTTGATATTCTACTAAGTAAACTTAAGGAGTATGAGAAGTCATTTTAAGGTTTGTTGATTAACTTTGACTCAAAATTAATTGGTTTTTTTTATTGAAATGAAAGAATAATTATAGGAACTTTTAAGCCTAATGTTGGTTTAATTTCTTTTAATTAATGCCATTTATTCAATTCTAAGGAATAATTGTTGTTATCATTAAGGCTAGGAATTGTGCATGATCATGATTATGTTCGTTCTATTATCATGTTCAATACATTTACTTTATAATTAGTGATATGGCATCATTTGCTTTGTGGTTGAAAGGAACCCTAATTGTTTACTAGATTGAGTGTGACTGAAAGGGAGACATTCGCTATTTTTTTCAAAAAACTAACTATATCACACACTTTGGGAGAAATGAGCCTTGATAGAAAAATATCACCATATCTCTTAAGATAAGCCATCAAGTTAAGAAAAATAAACATAATCTATATTAAAGTTACACAAATTTCATTGTACCTAGTTTAGTTTATAATTATCACTATTGCTTCTTCAATCATGTAAGAAACCATGAAAAAAATGAAATCATTTAATATGGTGGAAAGACAATAAATTTGCAAAGTGTTACGCAAATACAACATATTTACATGTCAAATTAAAAGTTAAGAAATATTAGATCAAAGATCTAAGATCATGCTTTGATTATATTGAATTTTGCAGTTGAAAGTTAATAAGTTGTAACTCAAAGATATAATGAAATTTAATTAACTCATCAGTGTGGAAATTCAAGACACATAATCTTGAGAAGAAGAAAACACATTGCCAGGAAATTAAATAGGAGCAATCTAATTTTGTAGTAAACTTTCTTTTGGTTGTTTTAATTTAGGAATATACAAAGTTAGAGTTCTCATCGGTTTGGATTTTTTTTTAAATTTATGGTCTAGATCAATTCAAATTGGGAAAACCCTTATAGTGGGAATTGTTCCACCGTTACACAAACTTGAATCATGGTAGAATCCTAACCATGCTTGAAAATTCTATCAAATTATTATCATATTTATGGCCAAAAAAAAGGATTGTTTGATACAATTCTAGCTTACTATAATTAAATAAGACCAAATTAAATTGGATGTAAAGAATCAACAAAAAAACCTCTATGAAGATTGAGATGTATGAATATTAATTTTGATAAAAATCCTATCAAAATACATCAAATTGCTATAATATGGAGTAGTACGTAACAAGATAAAATAGGAGTCAATGAGTAAGTAGGCAAGGTTATTGTAAAGTTTTGTTTGCTGTTTATTTGCTTTTGGAATTTGTCTCTTTAGAAATAATGTTGGAAAATTGAATGTTAATTGTAAAACGAAATATTTGAATCAATAAAGCCATCTTTAGGTATTTTATGTTTTCATTGAAATTTCTAAAAAATCAGAATATCAACATGAACGGTTTTCATCTTCAGAGATTTGATATCCTATAGTAACACATTAGCATTGGAACATATTCATTCTAGCGAAAATTGAGCTTCTAAGCATTCAAAGAGAACATAAACATGATAGGTAATTAAGTAATCCAATTATGTATTAAAAGAGGAGACATAATGGCACTCTTGATTTCTTTCAATTATATTCTTGCATCTTTTTGTTTCTATAAAATTGTTTCAAGAAAGTAGAAACCATTATAAATCCATCACATATGATCATAAAAGCAACTAAGAAAACTAAGGATTCAAAATCCACGCTCATTTTAATTGTCTTAGAGCTGTAAGATAAAACTTTGACAAGATGAATTTATCTAAAATAATCATCACGGAATGGTTGCTAGTAATGGCTCATTTCACACAAAATTTTATATGATTTTATGATAATCTTCTCTACCTTAAAAATACTATTTTCAAACGATCACTAAATTAACCCAAAAATTATATTCATTAACTAATAACTTACTCACCAAATAATATTATTAACTATAAACATTTAAATTTATATATCCATATTAAACAAAACATAAAAGTTATTTAATATATAACTAAATTATAGTCTTAAAATTAAATTATTATATAAACTAATATAATAATCAATTCAAAATTCATTATACAAGAGAGGTAAGATAGATTTTTCTCTTTGGATTATTGTTTTTAAAAAGTTTCTAGTTATGAAAAAGGTTTTCGATTGATGAATGGACACTACATAGATTAGTTATTTTCTGAATTTTTCTTAAGAAATATACGATTCAATCAAGTTTAAAATGTGTAAATAAAATATAGCATTCATGAAACTCCCT
Organism: Pseudotsuga menziesii; assembly: GCA_001517045.1. Classification (NCBI taxonomy): domain Eukaryota; kingdom Viridiplantae; phylum Streptophyta; class Pinopsida; order Pinales; family Pinaceae; genus Pseudotsuga; species Pseudotsuga menziesii. Next base: position 13,652 of record LPNX010285946.1, on the reverse strand, counting down.
CCTTCCTTACTCACCCTCTCCTTGAGAATCATACCATCCACCACCTCCATAATACTCACCAATATTCTGGATGGTACCGCTCGCCATGGCATAGGTCCTCTATAGAAACCTATCCATGAATCATATAGTGGGGATTGGAAGTTCCTTGGGAATTTTATGTGACTTGGCCACCCTCCCACCTTCTATTAAATGCACAACCTCATTGAAATTAGCACGAATCTATATACCTTGTTGAAATTAACCAACATCTAATTATTAGTACCCCAATCCCAACATTGGGATCATTATACCCTAGGCATCTCAAAAGGATGGCCTTTACTCCCTCCTTAAGTTCCCTTAGGGAACCGACCCCAAGCATCGGAATCCTTTCTCCATATGCCTATAATACTAAATGTAACAAACCATTTTTATTTACAAATTTTAAACTTGATAAAATGGAATATTTCTTGAGGAAAAGTCATAAAAGAACTAACCTATCAAGTGTCCATTCATCAATCAAAAGATTCTAGAGATAATAACTAGTAGAAATTAAAAACTATAATCCAATGAGAAGAATTTGTACTAACCTATTTGATGACCAACTTAACCAAATTGCATGCATACATTGTCCTAAATTGGTCACCAAATCCTCTATCTGCAACAACAGTTTGGGGGGAAATATCCACCCAACCAACCCCTATCCTAAGTTTAGGCTCTATATCCCTAAAAAAAGTAACACTTTGCCAGGACAAGTGATACCCAACTCTTTCCTCTGTCAACCACTATAACCTATGTAAAACAATCCCATTCTCCTTCACCTACCTTTGAATAGGTGCACTCACAAAAAATGAAAATTAACCAAACAAGCAATTAAAACCCCATAATTAACCAACAAGATTGGATCCCCACCTCTTGGTCTTGCCCCCCTTTTTTATAATGATACTTATAAGTAGTTGTAATCCCTAGGATTAGGTTTCTAAGGAAAAACAATAACAAAAAACCCATAAATGTTAGTATAAAAGAAAATGTGATGATTCTAGAAGAACCCTCAAATAATGGCAAATACTGGAAACAAATTAAATGGTTTAACTATGCTTATGAACCATGTTTCAACATGTGTTTTCCATGAAATATAAAGCAAGATTTTTTTTCATACAACCTTATCAAGAATAAACTCTAATGATTATTTATTTCCAATTTATATTCTTACAATTCTACCCTTAGCTCTTTCACAAGTTCAAAGTCACCTTCATACAGGGAAAGCACTCTCAAAACTATGTTTGGAACCTTCCTATACTCATTAGGGAATTTCTCTCATTCCAATGCATCCTAATTTGCTTACACCATCTTCAACACTTCAACCTCCTCAAAGAATTATTTTGAGTTATCTTAACAACAACAATAACAAATTTGAACCCCTCTAATGTCTCAAGTTCATCCTTAAATCATCCCTCCCTAAGATTCAATTACATGTTAGTTCTTCATCCCAAAGATTCCATTACATAATGATATAGCTACTTAGTATCCATTAATAGCTTCTTCAAGGGTCACTGACTACAAAATCATTAATGTTAATAACTTTCTAATCAACAAAACCTTCACTGACTTCACCTTTACCAACATCAAAAACTCACTTGTTAATTAAGCCTTCATTAATTTCACCTTCACCAATGTTAACACCTTATGCATTGATCAAACGTTCATCAATAGATCAATCATTGACTTCACCATCACCAACATCTACAAATTTCTCGTAAATAGAACCATCATTGACTTTGCTTTCACTAGTATTGAAAATCTTATCATCAATAGGACCTTCCTCAACTTCACCTTCACCAATGTCAACAACCTTTTTACGACAATACCATCATTGACTTCACATTTAAAAACATCAACAAACCACTTATTGATGTTGACAACCCCCTTATTGATCATTTATTCTTAATATTTTTGCATGATCATCATTGAACCAACCATTCTACTTTGGAACTTATCCATCGTTTCCTACCTCAGACAGCTCGTCTCTACAATTCAGTTTGAATTTTGGATCATAAATTTATCTTCAAGGCTATCAATCATGTTAAAAGGCCCCTCCAAAAAAAGTGGAGGTCAACCATAGAGATTGTCATAAGAGAGTCTCATAGGCACACCCTATCCAAGGGAGATTAGGGACATAAATAAGTAACAATACCCAAAATTATATGATTAATACATATAATTATCCAAATGATCTTGAACATAGGATGACTCCACCATTGGATAAGAAATTTCATAAGGTTACTATGCATGCAAAAATTTATTCCTTCTCTCATGGTTGAAGGTAAAATGAATCCAATTTGGTCAAAACATAGCGTAAACCCAACACACTTCAAAGGCATAAAAGACTTTAATATGAAATTTTTATCTCCTTTCCATCAACCATCTTCAAGGATTAATAACCCTTTGACACTCCAACTTATAAGACTAATTATTGAGTCCTATCCCCAAGGCTAATTATTCTACCACCCCAACAATGCAATCATCAAGGGCTATGTAACCTAGGGGTATCTTGTAATTTCCAAGAAAAAAAATATCCAACACAACCATAGTTTACCCTTTAGGCCAACCTAAATCCATTATGGTAATCAGCCCACACACTTTATGGAGCTCAAACAACTTGTTAATTGGAGGAGTCACTTGAGAAGGATCTCCAGTTGGCTCAGTTTACTTTGCTTGAGTTAACTTGTCCATTAAAACAACCCTATAGTGTTGAATGCTTGGGAATTTGAATAACTTGGGAACACATGTTATTTAGGGTGGAGGTTTGTTTGGGATCTCCTATTGACTTTTGATTTCCATGATTTCTCCTCTTCTTTGCACTTCAATGCTACCCTTCATGGTCAATTAAGGGGAAGGTGAAGCAATATCTAGTTACTCGTTTCCACTCTTTCACTCTTAAGGAGTTAACAACCTTTAATTGGATAGGACTTATCACATCATTTAAGTTAATCATTGAACACATTAAAGTAAAGCATATTTTGAATCGAAATTCTCTCTTTTTGCGATTTGGAAATAATTTTTTTGTTGCAAGCTCTGACTCAAGGCATGAGGAAATACAACTTAACAACCTCTAAGTGTAAGTTCTAGCTTGGTTGACTGATAAATGTGGAAGAGAATTTCACAAAGACATGGGCATAAGCATAAAGTTACCCAACTTGACTAATAAACTTGGAGGGGGAATTCACCAAAGAACATAGGAATATTGGGGAACATGACCCAAAATAAACATTCCATACACATAACATGACTCAAAATTCAAGCTTCCATATTGCCACACTACCATTCTATTTGCAAAACTAGATTCCATCAACAAAAAATTTGTTGATATACTAGGAAACTTCTAAAATATAGAAGAAAAAATACACCTAAATAAATTTTGGGAGACTTGACTCTATAGCCATACATCTTCTTAGTTATCATGCACCCATTGTATGGACAGAGCTTGTAGGAGAATTCTACCAATAAAAGATGCAATCACGGTTTCTAATATCTTTCATAACCTACTCTATAACAAAACACTATCAAACAACATTAGGTTCAAGAAGCCTACCTCATCATATACCTTCTAGACAAAAAAAAATCGTTCGTCTTCCTTGATGATGTCATCCTGCTCTATTGTAAGAAACATCGCCCTGAATCTTATGGAAGTACTTATTCTCCATAAGTTCTAGAGTCAAAATGGCATATCTCTATTTGGTTACATTTATTATTCTCCTCTATAACGGATTGTCTTCATAAATGCATCATCGTGATCCTTAATTATGGCGTTCATCATGGTGGTTGTAAATTTATACTAGCTTTGATTATGGCCTTCAACATGGTGATTGTAAATTTATACTATCTTTGATTATGGCTTTCAACATGTGATTACAAACCCGTATTAGCTTTGTTGATTATGGCCTTCAAGTAAATTTATACTAGCTTTGATTATGGCCTTCAACATGGTGATTACAAATCTTACAAATCTGTATTAGCTTTGTTGATTATGGCCTTCAACATGGTGATTGTAAATTTATACTAACTTTGATTATGGCCCTCAACATGGTGATTACAAACCTGTATTAGCTTTGTTGATTATGGCCTTCAACATGGTGATTGTAAATTTATACTAACTTTGATTATGGCCTTCAACATGGTGATTACAAACCTGTATTAGCTTTGTTGATTATGGCCTTCAACATGGTGATTGTAAATTTATACTAGCTTTGATTATGGCCTTCAACATGGTGATTACAAACCTGTATTAGCTTTGGCTATTTACTGATGAGTTTATTCAATGATGGAACATCATCCAACACTTATGGGATCAATGCTCAATCACTGTTATCAGAACCAGATCAGAACTAGAAAAACGGGTCGGTTCGATAGCGTTCGAGGCCATTATGTTATGGTTGGAGGTTTCAAACCGATAGCGTTCAAGGCCATTATGGTCTGGTTGGAGGTTTCAAACCGATAGAGAAGAACCAGTCGGTTGGTTCTGTACTCAAACCAATCAGTAACACACAGAACTGGCCTAAACCAACCGAATTTGTACAAGTGAATATGACATGGGTTTGAACATGGAATTTTTTAAAATAAAGGAAGGTAAACAATAATAACCATGAATAATATTAAATAGCAATATTAAATTGTTAAAATAAATGTGACATTAAATTTTACTTAAATTTTTAATAATATTATTTGGACGGAGGAGGAGCAAAGTTAGTGTTGACTTTGCTCCTCCTCCGTCCGATGGAGGGGGGATTGCTCCATAGCTAGCTCACTCCATATTATTAACTGTTTTAGAATATTTGAGAATGGTTTCAACTTCATTTGACTTTGTAGGTAAAAAGTAGAATTTTATGCTAGAATTTTAGATACTATTTATAATTGAACAGACTTTTCAAGTATATCAATCTCTTTATTTATCTTAATGTTAAATAATCTTCTTTATTTATCAATTTATAAAATTTTATATGTATCATTCTAAATGTTTTAAAGCACTAGGATGTGAAATGAGTTTTTTCGAAGCAACAAAAAGCAGCAAAATGAATTTTTTATATGGACTTAATACATTTCATATAGCCAAGAAGACACATACCAAAATGAAATACAAACTTCAAAATAAGATGGAAGATGTACAACAGAAAAATGATAATAATAATGAGATGGAAGATGTGATTCCGAATCATATAAATGGAAGCTGTGCATCAGAAAAATAATGGAATATATGATTTGTTTTTGTTTTTTTCAAATGAAATTCTGTGTAAATGGCATATTGAATGGTATTGCTGGGAGACCAGAGATTATTTTTTGGGTAAAATCTATTTTGTTAAGATTTGAATTTAGATGATTTTTTAAAGATAAGCATAAAAAATACATGTTTCTAATCATTAAATTTTATGAAACAGAATTTCCATAAAATTCCTTAAAAGCAATAATGATAACATCGATGACAAACATAATCACTTTGTAGCTGCAGCTAGAGATAACCTCTCCGTGGCTACATTCTACGATGACTATGTTGCTGTGTCTAGAGATGTTTCCAAAATAAATAAAAACTCCTTCGGATTCAGAAAGAAGAACAATTATCATGGTTCAATCAACCATGGCCCATTATGTTCTTTGATCATAATACAGCTTATCGGCCGATCGGGAATAGCCCATTTAAAACATGTTTTTAACCATTAAATTTCATTAGGCCGAACTGCCCTAGAATTCCTTTCAGATATTTATTTTCTAAACAGCCTGACGCATACA
>LPNX010285933.1:1538-21288 GCA_001517045.1 Pseudotsuga menziesii | reverse complement strand
ACCGCTCCATGACCATTTCAGATGCATGTCCAAACCAGTTTTTTCAGAAATGTTCAAGATTTGAGTGGAAGTATTTCAAAGTGTAAGGAGCATATCAGAGAAATCATGAATCCAGTCTATCCTGTTTAATAGCAGTAATGTAAAGGGTATGCATTTCCCACAAGAAAAAAATATTCTAATTTACCTTTTAAATACTCTCTCTGTCTCTCTCTCTCTCTCTCTCTCTCCAATACTTAATAGGGGGAAATTGCAGAGCAGAGTTTTCCAGCTGCTTAGTTCTGAAGAATTAGATGGTAATTATGTATTTCTGCAATAGCATAAAATTCTATCACGTAATTACATAGGTGTCATGATTCATCACTTGTTCAATACAACATTTGTATAAGCAAAACTAACCTCAAGAAATTAAGTCTAAGAATATAAGTTGTTATAATTTACATATTGATATATAACAAAAAATAAAAGGGACATAACATCATATAGTTACAGTGCTTCCAAGGATAACCCCAATGGAAGTTCTTATGCTGCATATCGTTTTGTCCATATCGTTTTTGTCCACGAAAATTGTTTGGCAGAGAGAATTTTGTTTAATGGGTTTAATCTTCTCTCAGCGCTTGAAAGTTAAACCTATTCACTTGGACAAAGAAAACACGTATATCGAATCTCTGGAATACCGAGCATATATAATTAAAGAAAAAAAATAGAAATGCGCAACAATACATACGGGAATAAATTTGTAGTTGGTGGGCAGATATGTGAAAATTGTTTTGTAATAGCTGCAACACAATCAGAAGGCCAATGTTTTGACAAATTAAAGTTAGTCTGATTAAGTATAACGCAATCAGAAGGCCAATGTTTTGACAAAGTTTACTTATGTGTTATTGGTTAGATTATAACCATATGTATTCTTGGTTTAATTCTAATCTTTTGTGCATGAGAGTTACTGGGTTTTTCCTTAATGTTTTTCAATGTTTTTTATCAACCCCGGGCTATTAAAGCCAAGAAGTTAAGGTTTTACAAACTCTCTAGAATCTTTTAGATAAAGAAGTATATCAATGCCTGTAACACCTTATGGAAAAATCAATTTCACAAAATACATGGCTACGACACATGAATTGAATCTACACCTGGCCAATAAATAAGCAGCCCAGCTCTTTAGAAATCCGTGAGTAACAAGTTCATCAATATAAATATAAATATATACCTTGTACGAAAGAACGAACTGAGTTAACAAAGAGGCTCTTCAATAGCCGTATATTTATTTAGTATATATGAAAACTGAGTTAACAAAGAGGCACTCCAATAGCTATATATTTATTTATTGTATATGAAAGAAAGGATTTTTTTTAGGAAAGAAACATTTACGTAACAAAGGGATGGTGTAAACAAAGCCTAGAGTCTAGAGTGGGTGGTGGGGAGCATTGGTTGTGATACTCTTCACCAAGTTCAAATCTAGATTGCAACATGTTAGGATGGACATTGGGGATACCTTAATTTTTTGTGAAGAACAGTTTTTCTTTGATGATGCAGCCATGATACCGATAAACCACAAACCACAATTAGAAACAAAAAGTAATGATATAGAGAAACCTTAATTTAAAAAAAAATTATTTGTATTTCATGAAATAAAATAAATATATTATCCAAGTTGTCTGCAGCAAATCAATTCTGCTTGTTGCTATTATGACAGCAATAATCTTCAAGTCAGGGATCAGAGTTTTGCATTTCAGTGTACTCACAAATTTCATCGTTTTCATAGAATACAATTTTGCTTTTATTATGACAGCAATAATCTTCAAGTCAGGGCTCAGTTCAGCATTTCAGTGTTCTCACAAATTTCAGCGTTTTCATAGAATACAATTTTTCTTTCTCGTTCAGAGTTCAAAGTTCCCATTCACAGAGTTCAGAGTTCTTATCATCTCATGTTCAGAAATAAATCACCGTTCAGAGTTCTTTCATTATTGGTCTATGCCATCATCCATTGAATATGTTAGATTTTTACAAGATTATAGCAGTATATCTTATTTGCAAATAAACAATAGGATCTCTAGAAGAAAGACCAAGCATAGAAACAAAGAACACAAGAATTTATCCTAGGAAAACTCAATTGGGAAAAACCTAACAAGCCTTCGTATAGAGATAATGACTCCTGAGATCAGAGAGAAGAAAAGAGAGAGAAAATGTCTCTAAGATATAACCCTAGAAAATTTCTTTTGTAGACTGCAGTAGTGTACCTTTTCTGTCTGAGTGACTTGCAGTGAATGCGTGTAAAATTGAGGAAGGGTCCCTCCTATTTATACCGATTTTCCAAGTGGAAAATTAACTGCACCTTTTTTGTCTGAGTGACTTGCAGTGAGGAGGGGTCCCTCCTTAATATTGAGGAGGGGTCCCTCCTATTTATAATTGACTTTCCAAGTGGAAAATTACTGTTAACTTACCTTGGGGAAAATACAAAAATAATTTTATTTTTATTTTTTTCTTGTTTATTCTTTTTATAAGGTTTACATTGATTTTTCCTAGGGAGCAGTTACATCAATATGAACTTCCGAAGGAGGTACTTCTGAAGTTGCACAATTTTCAACAGAATAGACAGTTCAGGGTAGCCAAAAACTTGGAAGGAGTAGCAGTTTTTACTTGTAGCTGCTTTCAACAGTAAAAATTAGTTCTCCAAAATTAATTGAGCTAGGGCCTAAGAAAGAACTTCCTTACAAGTAGTGAGCCTCGGAGATTAAAAGGACATAACCAGCTCCACACTTAGCACCATCCTCCTTGCTAGCTCCATCAAGGGGAGGGACTTGTCGATTTGAGTGGGAGCTCTGACTTTGAGTAAAAACAAAGCTTCTAGTTCTCCAAAATTAATTGAGCCTGGGCCTAAGAAAGAACTTCCTCACAAGTAGTGAGCCTCAGAGAGAAAAAGGACATAACCAGCTCCACACTTAGCACCATCCTCCTGGCTAGCTCCATCAAAGGGAGGGACTTGTCGAATTGAGTGGAAGCTCTGAGTTTGACTGAAGGGACTTTAGTAGCAACTTTGTAAAAGGGGTCGATTTGAGTGGGAGCCCTGAGTTTGAGTAAAAACAGAGCTTTTAGTTCTCCAAAATTAATTGAGCCTGGGCTTAAGAAAGAACTTCCTTACAAGTAGTGAGCCTTGGAGAGAAAAAGGACATAACCAGCTCCACACTTAGCACCATCCTCCTGGCTAGCTCCATCAAAGGGAGGGACTTGTCGATTTGAGTGGGAGCTCTGAGTTTGACTGAAGGGACTTTAGTAGCAACTTTGTAAAAGGGGTCAATTTGAATGGAAGCTCTGAGTTTGAGTAAAAACAGAGCTTCTAGTTCTCCAAAATTAATTGAGCCTGGGCCTAAGAAAGAAATTTCTTACAAGTAGTGAGCCTCAGAGAGAAAAAGGACATAACCAGCTCCACAAGTGTCACGTCCCCGTGCCTCCGACCGGCAAGGAGGACGCGATCCATGGAATTAACCATGTAGACTAACAGCCTCATGAACATGTACAGGAATTAAAATGGTAAAAACATAATGCTGAAGTAGAATGCATTGAAGCAAAAACATGCACATATACAATTGTTTATCATTCACAGATGCAATTTAAACATCATACACAGCGGAAACATCATCATTTCTACAGCATTCATACAACATGCTCATTTCATTTTAATTAACAGTAAATATGGAATTGCAGAGGTAAAATACACAAGATTACTTATCTTATGAAAGCTTTGCTTCGCAACCAGCTACGTCGCTACAACGTTCCACCCAACCATAGGCCAGCGTGCTCCTCAATCTCTCAGCAACGCTGCCACCCCCGAGCTGGGCATGATTCTCCAAGGAATAAGGGAACTAGCAGGCTTACACATAGCCAGGATACACAAAACACACAGCCAAGCCAACCAAGTTGGGTTTATCAGGCCATTAAGGAGTTGATGAAGGCAATTTGCTAAGCTGGTGAGCTCATTACAGAGCCAAGAACACCTACACTCGAACTAGCCTGACCTCTAAGACACCCATCCACACCCAGCACAAGGAATCAGTCCCTTCTCTGCTACACAGTCCCTCAGGCCCTACATTCCCTTCCAGTGCCATTCAGGGGTGATGGAGAAGAAGGCCAGCCCTCTAGCTCTGTCTGTGTGGTTTCTAGCACCAGGTTTATCAAGCAACCAAGCCAACACCCTTACTCCTCACACAGTCCAAATACCAACAATTGCACTCAGGCAATCAATTCAGCTCTCACAGCTTAAACAGGGAAAAACGAATTACACAGCCCCAAACGTGACAGCAAAAAAAACGGGTCACAATATGGAGAAAAACACACAGTCCTGAAGATTATCAGTGAGCACAACTCTCAGCAGGGAAAAAAAACGTCCCAAATAGCCTGTGCGTGAGGCCAATAGTCACTGAGACAGTAAAAAACGTGAATGGCCCTTCACAGCCATGGTAAAAACACATGAAACTTCCAAAAACGTGAATGGAAAATGCACTAGCAGCTCCAAAAATGTGAGGAAGACAACCCAATCCCCAGCACTATCAAAACGACCTCCCATCCATGGGAAAAATGAAACCAACAGCCAAAAACGTGGAAGGAAAAACACAGGAAAAACTCCAGCTGCTCCCAAAACGTGAGGAAAACTGAAAAACGTGAATGCATAGCAGAATGGCATGCGTTTTTGGGCATTTTCCTTGCCAAGGAAGTCAGAACACGTTTTTCAAAAATGGGTCTCTGCCCAATTCGAATTTCTTTGCCCATACTCTTCCCATTCCATGCAATAACTAACTCAACCACATTCTGGCAGAAATAAATGATTGGAGAAAAAGACAAGAAAGGTAGTTGACAGCTTGATGGGTTTTCTCATAGACATTTGGCTTTTCCCCATTGGTCCATAGGTTAAATATTTCACCCCCCTTATCCTTAGAAAATCATGCCCCATTCGTTTTGGTTGCCGCGACCGTAGCTGGTTGTGCCCATTAATTAATTATGATGCGTATTTACATGATGGCCAACATAATATATGCCGGATGCCACGATATACCATCGGTGACAAATTTAAATCCAAAACATAGCATTACCGATCAATGGTGGGGCTTTGGCCTTTAGCTCTGCACCATGATCATTACAATATATACATCATGTACATTTAATGTAACAGGGTCAAAACCAGGGCATTACAACAAGGGCAGTAAAGACAGGGCTTGGGTTGCAACTTGAAAGCTGGGGATCTTTTTATCCTCGAAAATACTCTCATTGCCAGCAAGTCCACAATCTCCAAAGCACCAGAAAAGGGATAACCCGGACAGGTTTGAGATCCCTTCTAAAAAGCCATTCTTTGAAGTTCTCCAGAATCTCCCCTTTGCTCCACAGTGAGTGCAAATTCATTGCAGATTCAACATCCTTCCAAGTTTAGATATGAAAAGGACATTTCACAGTACAGATTGGCATTTGTTACTAAATTGTCCCGATATAGAGTACACCATCCAAGCCCTGCCTTATTCTTTTTTTGAACCCTAATTATCAAGGAGGTACATCACCATTGTGAGAAACTATATACTAGTTTGTGAGAAAAATTATATATTGGTTTGCAAGGAAGGTATGTCAATACCCATGTATTTTATACCTACGAGGTATATAGTGTTATGAATGCACTAGATGAAACCTATAATTATTTATGAATGAACTTGAAGAGTCCCTACCAATTCACTTGGGATGGTTTATATCTAAGTTTTTAGATGCAAAAGAAGCATCAATAGTTATAGGTTCCTCCCTCGAGGCAATTGATTTCAAATGAATTTAAATTACTCTATAATATATGAATGCAGTTGAAGATGTCCTGCCAATTCACTTGAGATGGCTTATATCTAAGTTTTTAGATGTGAAAGATATATCAATAATTAGAGGATCCTCCCTCGAAGCAAATGATTTTAAATGTATTATTTAAATGAAAATGACAATATGGAAATCAAAATTCTATTTCAATATTTTGGTAATGCAAAAAATTTGTGTATGCAAGGTTATAGACACTATAAGAAGGTTAAATTAGCATCCCAAGGAGTTTATGGTAATCCACTTATTAATGACATTTATTTGTTTATTTTCCCATGTTTTTTTCATTTATTACATTCAACATGGTTCATGTTGCACAAATGGCAGAATTGTGCTGCTGATTGTTCATATAATCGATATGTGTAGACATGCATGAAAGATACCTCTTGAAACTGCCTTGAAACCTTCAAATGCTTACCCAACGGGGATAAACCATTGTTATGGGCCTGAAGCTGATCCTGCATCCATTTAACAGTGAGCATTGCATCCTCAAATATCTGAAATCTGTTCATTCTTCTGTTTAGAGCAGATTTCAAATGGAAAAGTAAAGTTTTGAATTTTCAAAGCATTATTTATGCCCTTTTCGATATTATTAGTCTTTACAGTAAAGTAATAAGAATCTGATAAAGTAAAACAAAATTCAAATTGCAAGTCCCTGTTAAAGTAACTTCGAACATAAGAAGTATCCACTAAAAAAAATTGGTCAATGCAGAAAAGTAATGAGAATTTGATAGGAATGAAACAAAACCCAAATTGCAAGTCCATGTTAAAGTAAATTCCAAGCATAAGAGTTTTCCACTAAAAAAATCTCCCACAACTCCTCCACTTCTTTGAACTTGCATTTGGTTTGTAAATTGATAATAGATCTAGAACATGGGCAGTAGTTTGAAAATATGGGACAGGTATATCTTCAAATAAAAATTGGAGTTACGTGCCAGCCATTTTCCCAAGTGATTAAGAAGGGAATTGCTCTAATTGCTCTTTTTATAATCCAATCTTGTAAATTCAAATTCAAATTTAATGTTTTTTTACTTCACAAATTCTAAAAAGTAAATGAAATTCCAAATCCTTTCAGAACTGCAAAGTGAATAAACATTAAAAAAAATTTGAGTGGTAATATCCTCTGTAGATTTATACAATGAACACCTTTAGGACCAAGACCAATCTTATTCCTCTTTTGAAGCATTTCCCATGTCAGCACTATAGTATTCAAGATCAACCACATGAGCATTTTTGGTGGAGCCTTCACTTTCCTCAATTTTGACCACCAACATTTGGTCTCAACAGTGCCAAGCGGTTGCAAAGATAGATAGCCCAACTTTGTAGTGTAAGCAGCCCCAGTGTTATTGTAGTGTAATAGCCCATACTAGCTCATCAGGATCTTAATTCAGAGTTTTCTGTGGTAATAGTAAAATCTTAATTCAGGATCTTAATTAGTACAATCTTAATTGAGATTGATGTGGTAATAGTTTTCTGTTATAATTGATTTAATGAACGTGATCCACCAATCTTAGTAGAAAAGCTTCGAGGGTGAGAGATATTGTAGATAACTGTAAGTTATAAAAAAAAACGTTACAATGGAGAAACCCCAATCCATATGGGTATTCTGTAAACATCGTGGTTGAGCAGAGTTGAATTAATGATTGGGACAGAGCGGGATCGATGAGTAGAGCATGGATGGTTCCGATTACATAAGAGACTGACGATCCAGATCATAGCAGAAACTGGAGGCTAGTACGAGAAAAAAATGTTTAATTCGCCAATTTGAGAGAAGTCTTGCCAAAAGATAAACTGAAGTGCCAAATATAGTGGCAGAGAACTAAGTTTAGCTCTGTCAAAAAGGTTTTCACTAATATCAGCTACATCAAGGGAAGGTTCCAGTACAGTAAATTGTGGAATCAAGGGTCTGCTGAGTATTGGGCAGGTGGTGCCTGCATCAGTTCTGCGCCCAACCCCTATCATATTTAAATAATAATCCTTGCCACGATGGCTGATGACTTACCCGTATTTTGAAAATGGACTTAACCCAAAAAAACTGGGATTTGTGATAAAGAACACACATAATGCTACTGGGATTTACCCAGTAGCATTTCTGATAAAGAAGACATAAAATTTGAATTTGTGATAAAGAACACACATAATGCTACTGGGATTTACCCGTATTTTGAAAATGGACTTAACCCAAAAAAATTGAACAGATGCAGAGAAACTGAAAATCACAGAAAGCTGCACTTCATTGTGATCATATTGTGAGCCGGATTTAAACAAAGATTACATGATCTCTCTACGAACTGTGTGTTCAAGCTGCTAGGGCCTCAACCTGAAAATTCTTCATTAATATTGATTCTTGATCCGGAGTTGCATGGGGTTTGATCTACCACCGCGGGTTCTAGCTACTAGGGCCTCAAACTGGAAACCCCTGAACTGGAAAGATGAATAAACTTGAAACAATCTTAGCCTGCAACTCCCAAATAACCCGAAGTTCCAAATTGAACCAGTAATCTCGGAATAATCTTAACCTGCAACTCCCAAATAACCCAAAGTTCCAAATTGAACAGTATTCACCTCTGAAACTAGATTACGTGAATATATAGGGCGAAATTCTTCCCAATACACTCCATTTCCACGATTTAGGGATGATTTTCTGCAAATATATTCTCGAAAGGGGAAATCGATGGGCGAAAATACCCTTGTTTTGGATTTACAACCAAAATCGAAGGTGAAACTGCCAATAAAAATCTTCATAGCCATAAATCCCAGGCGAATAAGGTATTTTTAACAGATTCGAGTGATTTCTATGGGCGATGGGAACAAATTTTACAGGAATCGGGGAGGCGAAATAAGTTTTTTGGCCTCTCCCTCCGGAAATGAAGGGGGCTATTACCCTAATTACTATTATTTTTTATTTAACTTTTGAGCGAATTATTTAAAATTTCGAAAAAACTTTCTTTATAAAAATTCGCCCTCCAAATTTTCTAATTGCCCCTAATTTCGCCCTTGTGCGAATATTCGCCCCTAAAATTAACCATGCTTCTGAAACTTTTACTGGTCTGAAAGATACAGAACATAGAGGTCAGCATACTGATTTCCCAGCCTGTCGTAAGACATTGGAAAAACTTTGGAAACCTAGAAACAACCCCCATTTAGGTATGTTTTCTCTCCCAAGAGAACATGACTCATATGAAGTCGAAATGGATGGCCGTAAATCATATTTTCCTGGTAGGAATCTACCTACTACCCCTTTCCGACAATATACTCCAGATGGTCAGACTAAGAGAGAATTTCTGCCGCAGAAGTCTGCAGCAGTTGATGATACTCCATCTGATGAGGTAAAAATCAGTAATTGGGTAAATTTACAGCATGTCTTAACTGCCAAGAACTTGGATGATATGGCCCAAGATATTTTGAACCTTAAAGAAAGCATGCTTGAAGAAAAAGAAAAAAATACCGAAGTAAGTGAAAATCTAGAGCTGGTAAAACATTTGCTTGCTGATTCAGAGACCATAAAGAAGATGATTCAGTCTGATTCTGAAAAGATTTTGATTCGACTGAATAAATTGGAAGAGATTTCAAATAGAGCATCAAGATTGGGATCACAGGTTACAAAACCCAATCCTGCTATTCTAGCCTTAGCCGCTGAAGGATACAAGCGTAAAGATACAAAAGCTAAGCTAGAAAGAAGTGTTTCATTCGGGATGATGGGTGCTGAAGATAATGACCCTAGACCTGAATTTGATTATGGAAGGTCTGAAAGAGAATTTCGGTCATTAACAAAATGGGTGGCTGCAATAAAGAGTATTCCTCCTACCTTGTCTCAGAAATACGTCCAGAAAGTCTTAAGTCTAGTACCTATTCAAGTTGAAACTGAAACAGAGCCTGAACAAATCCTTGCTGAAACTGAAGTTGTTGCCCCTGAAGCCCCTACAGCTGTCTTATCTGAAGATTCAATTCCAGTAGACCTTAGTATGCTTAGTACTAATGTTTTTATAGGATCCTCTTCTGGTACAAAGAAAGAACCTGAGTTTGATACTCATATGTCTGAGCAAGAACATACTCCAGCACCCAGAGTACCATTCCAGTTCAGTACATCTACCTATAACAACATTATCTCCCAGATGCCTGAACACCCAATTTTGAACATTGACTGTCAGCCTCATGATGTCATACATGATTCTTTGAATCTGTTATTTCATTGGTCTTTAGCCAAGAAATCCCAGCACCCTAAGATCACTGGACAACAGATTGCAACCTTATTAATCACTGGATTAACAGGGTTGGAAAATGAATGGTGGAGATGGCTTTCTCAAAGAGAAAGAGATGAAATTTTAAATGCTAAGGATGCAGATCAGCAGTTGTTGAAAGCGCTAGCTAGCCAGTTCCATGGCGGTGATGATGAAGATGATGCAGATAATCTTGCATCAATTTTTATGTCTGCTAGGCTTTGTGATTTGTCACTTGCTGATGAATATTTTTGTTATATGCAAAAACTCCTGATCAGAGTAGGGAAAGCAAGTGAACCAGCATATCTGAAACATTACCTGAGAAGTTTTCCAGGGCATGTTCCAGATGCTGTTGAGAAATACATGAAGGATAAGAATCTGAATTATCAGAATCTCTCTATTGCCCAGTTGCATCATCATATAAAAGATACATGGAAAGAACATTGCTTGTCCAAAAGAATAGATAAATATTTTAAACGCCATCAGAATATGTATACACCTTCGTTCTATAACAAGGTTACAGAATTGGCAGATTGGGGATGCGGTGCCCATAACCATGGTCACCTGAAGTGTACTTGTTCTCACAGGCCAAGAAAGAAAAAGGGTTTCTTCTCAAGTGATCCTCGATATCACTATCCTGACAAACCCATACGGTTTGAAAGAAAGAAGCCTAGATACAAAAAGTATAAAGCTCCTCCTCCCAGAAGGAAAAAGTATATAAAAAAGCGCAGGAAACCTGTGGATAAAGAGTCTTGTTTCCTCTGTAGAGCCAAAGGCAATTGGGAAAACAAGTGACCTAAAAAGAAATCTAAACCCCGTCTTGCTGCTTTTTGTGATTCTGTCCAGCCTCAATGGTGGAAATATTCCCCTTCTGATGAGCCTCCTACTGGTGAATTCATTTTTCTTCCCTCTGATTCTGAATCTGATTCTGATTCCGACAATCTTCTCGCCTTAAATAAATTTGGTCCCTCTTCTGCCTCCGAGTCTAGTTCTGATTCTGACTCTGACCCTTGTTCTCCGGCTTCTGAGGTTCCAAATTTGGGGGGGTGTAATCTGCCTACTTTTCCTGATTCCCCTCATGCTTCTATTTCCTGAGGAAACACGAAAGTGTTGAGCAGAAACATATTCCCAGAGCTTGAGTTTATAAACTTCTTTCGGCAACAGAGAAGGTAATTTCCATTCAGTAGAAGGGTTGGTTTCATCAATATGGATTATACTAGATTCAAGATCACTAGTACTGCAGTGAGAAAAGGAAGAACGACGCTCTGCCAAACTGACAGTGCCATCCTCTGATTGCTGGCAGTCTAGACGGGTGTGAGCTACATTGTCCATCATTGGGTCCATCTGAAAAAGAACTAAGTCTCACTAGCGGCTGGATCTAAACAGGGACTTACTCAGGCACTCTCTCTTCGGCCTTCACTACCCTCTATCAACAACCTCTCTTTTAGTCCTTTGGAACACCACCTATCACTCAACAAGATGACTTGTCTACTGAACAATGCAAAGTGTCTACAACCAACCAACAATACAAAAGACAGTATGTAAGCTTAACAAGCACTTACAGTGATTGCTTCTCAAAGTGTCTGCAGAATGTCTGAAATGCTAAATCTTGATCTCGAACCATTTGCTGGTAATTCTCATAACAATCCAAATCACTCTCAGGATGAACCATTAACCAAAGTAGAAACTTCTCTGCATGTGCTAGACGATCAATCCACAAAACCATCACACATATGGTTATGCGTGTGCTGGCTCTGATACCAATACGAGCAGGATCGAACACACCTCAGAATTGCTCGGGAACACTCTCAATAATACTTACTAATTCTTTTAACAGAATGCGACTAATACAGTATATGAGTACTATGTAAATAGCAATGACAAGCGAAATAACAGTGAACAGTAACATTGAACAGTATATATGCAGAGCCGATGAATAGTATTATTACAGATGAACAGTAAAATTACAGAGCCGAATGAACAGGAGTATTACAGACGCATGAAGCTGATTGTCCTCAGACAGCGAATATCAGCACAGCTATACTAAACTACCAGAGTTTCTGATCCCAGCTGATCACACTAAGTGCAGAGGGAGATCATACGCTACTGGTTTACAGACTCATTACAAATGAGATCACTGTTTTTGATCCCAGCTGGTTGCTCTAGGCGCAGAGGGAGAGCATACACAGCGGTCGACACACAAACAGAATGATACCTACAAGCTGAGCAGACTACTTGCTCAACACTGACTCTCTAGACTTGCAGAGCTCCTATGAGGCAACCCACGATGCATACAATGAGCCCGAGGAGTCTTATTTATAATATCCTAGCCGGTGTAGCCAGTGAGCATAAACTGGCACTAACCGGTCAAAAAGAGATTCGGTTGCTACGACTGACAACTACCAGTCACAAACGAATCACCAGGGTGGAGAGTGGGGACTACCACTTCCATTATCTCGTCCCTTAACTGGCCGACATGCATTACGGGGACCCAGAGAGACATCATGACAGACCGACAGAATAATACACAGTGGAGCATAACTGGCCCATGATAGTACCTAGAATCTACTAATTACACAACGGAGCATTTATCCGGCCCGTGACGGAAACAGTGTGGGGCAATACTGGCCCACTCAGTCTTCAAATGGCCCACCATGACTTTCAATCATAAAGATCACGACCTTGAAGATATTCCCATATGTCTCCCTCTGGTGAGTCATAACCTTGAGCATCATGTATCGGAGATTCAGGAATCTCAAGATCCTGAGGAAGAGGATAAAGCCACGGACTGAAGTAGCCTTGTACATCTGATCCATGGAAAGCTTCTAACACTTCGCAAACCATCTCTCCTCTGAACTGTGACTTAACCTTGAAGTCAAGTGGTATGTCACGAATAGTAACTTGTGATTCTATGTGATCACCTTCAAGATTTCTCTGAATAACTTTCTGTTGAACATACATTCTATGCTCAAGAGGTGTATAAGATCCTCCTTCAAAGTGAAGTTTAAACTTGAACCAATATTCCTTCTGGTGAGCAACTTCTATGTCAACTTTCAAGTGGAGGATAAAATTATCTCTACGGTTTTCCCAGTCAAGTCTAGGGTAGAACTTGTCTAAGAAAACATCTGCCCATCCCGACCATTTAGTATTTGCTTTAAGGTTTGAAGGGTCGGCAAAAATCATTACAGTCTCATTCTCTCTACAACATTGCAGAATGAGATTGTAGGAGGTCCATGTTAAGCTTCCATTGCCTATATCAATATGCCAGAGATTTTCATCATCATCATAATCTATCCATACCTATGAACAGTCTCTAAGCTTGCCTGTAGCGTCTACAAAACTGAAGAATGCTTCTTTCTCCCATCTTTCCAAGATTGTCAGCTTCAAGGGATAAGTCTGGATATTCTGGATCATAGTTAATTGCAGAAATCACTTAGCTTCATCTGCGGAGGCATATTCAAGAGACTCAATTCTGACATCTCTAGGCAATGAACCATCCCAGGGAAGAATAAATAATCCTTCTTTCTGTAGAAGTTCTACTCTGGTCTACTTCTTGTCGGCATCATCTTCATCTTGTACTTCTCTTCTCATTCTTCTTCTAGCAGGACTTGAACTGGATTCACCTGGTTCAAACATCTTTAAAGATGGCTGAAACTTCTCTAATTCTTCTGCTGACTCCCTGGTCAACATGTCAGCAAGGCAGTTTAAATATCCTGGTTTATACACAATCTCATAATCAAAATTAGATAACTAGATAAACCATTTTAAAATACGACTATTGTTTTCTGCCATGAAATTCTCATTTTTTAACATTCCAGGCATTATTTTAAGATCTGTCCTGATAAGAAATTTAACAGGTTTAAGGAAGAGAATAAAATGCTAGACAGTCTTCTTGACTGCTAAGATCTCCTTATGGCTTGATGGATAATTGAGTTCGGCCTTTTTGAACGAGCCAGATCCATAGCCACAGATATTTTCTTTCTGTGCAAGCGCTTCAATAAGAACACCATCCCAAGTATGTGCAGATGCATCTGTTTCAATGATAAGATCACCATTTCCTGAGGGTAGAGTTAAGGCTGGAAACAGCCATACTTTTTCTTTAATGCGCTTAACTGCTGCAGTCATCTCTCTAGACCAACTAGGCAGATTCTTCTTGAGTCTTTGCTGAAGTACATGGATATCTTCAGCCTGGCCTTTGTAGAATGGTCTGATGTAATTCAATGAACCAAGGAACCTTTGAAGCTATGTCTTCTCCATAATCTGATCTGGAAACTTTGTAAAGCTTTGGAGAACATGGTTCTGTAAAACAACAGTTCCTTTATTAATCTTCAAGCCGAGAAATTCTATCTCGGTTTTTCCAATTTCCATCTTTGGCTCCGAGAGAACCAATCCATGCTTATATACCAATTCATAAAATATTTGCAGGTGTTTGAGATGTTCCTGTAAACTATGTGAACAGATTAGTATATCATCAATGTATACCAAAATCCATGGATAGTCTCTAAAGATATCTTCCATCCTTTTTTGAAATTCTGATGGAGCATTATTAATGCCAAAGGGGACAACTTTCCACTGGTATAACCCATTAGGCACTGAAAAAGCTGTCTTAAACATATCTTTAGCTTCAATACCAATTTGATAAAAACCAGATTTAAGGTCAAACTTACTAAAGATAGAGCATCCAGTAATGCGTTGTAATAAACTTTGCTTATCAGGCAAAGGGTACCTGACTTTCTGAAGAACAACATTCAGTGGCTTAAAGTTTACCACTAGTCTGGGTTTACCTCTTTTTTGTTCTGAATGTTTATTCACTACGAAGGCACGGCATGCCGATGGGCTCTTAGAGGGTTCAATAAGCCCTTTCTGTAATAACTCTGCAATCTCCTTTTTACAAAATTCTCTCTCGGAAGGAGTCATTATTCTTGCAGAGGCCTTCATAGGTTTAATCTTCTGGAGCGGATCATATGGAAAAGTAAAAAAATACTTTTCACGCATCCAGAAGGCATTGGGGCTGTCTGAACAGCAATCTCTTTTGAGCTTATCAGAAATGTCTTTCAACATCTTTTCACTATGCCTTTCTGAATAAGCTATTGCTCTTTCCATTTTAGCCAATCTCGGACTTTGATAATCTTCTGGTTCTACTACAGTCTGGCATCTAACTTCACCATGGAAAGACAAAGGAAGAACAACCTTCTTTTTATTTATATAACAGGTGAAGGTCATTTTATAATGGTCTACGGTATACAGACTGACTTGATGCAAGAAATCAGATCCTAGTAAGCAGTCATCTTTAAGCTCATCTAATCTTTAGAATGTAAGCTTACTCATAGCTTTCCCAAAAGCAACAGGAATGATTTCTGCTTCACCTTTAATAGGCACAGGTGTACCATGAATTGTAGTTCCTCTACCAAAAGTCTTTTCCCAATAATAGAAAGGTAGTGCTGATCCTTTAGCCAGATTCACTTGACAGCCAGAGTCAACCATGCAACTCAGCTTGTAAGGCTTGAATTCACATAAATTAAACTGTATTGTTAAATACAATTTAGGACCAGACATTAAAGACATACTGGGCTGAAAAGACATAGTCTGTTCAGGAGCATCTTCAGGAGTATCCTCAGCAGGATCATCTATTTGAACTTCAATAGCTCCTTTAACGAACTTATTCAACTCATCTTCTGAAGAATGTTCTTCTTCAGCGTCTAAAATCTTTATATGATCTCGCAGCTCACTTATTTCCATACAGAGCTGTTTTACTTCTTGCTGTTTTTCTTTAATCATGGCCTTCAGAGTTTCTCTTGCAGAGAGTCTGTATTTCTGTCTACTCTCATGCTTATCTGGATAAGTTCTATAGACAGTAGCAGGCTCATGAAAACTTACTGCTTTAGAGATAGGACTTTCCTTAAGCTTCTGCTTACCTTTTAGCTGTTCTAGCAGTAATTCTTTTTCATTTCTCAGCTGTGTGCACATTTGATATTGATACGGCTGAGTATCAGCAAGAGCTAGATCAATAGCAGCAATTTTCTTTTCTATATCCATTTGCTTAGGGAAAGAAAGCATATATAGGGAGAAATCAAGCTCAGGAGGTTGATATGTATGTATAGAGGAAATAGAAGCACGAGGGGAATCAGGAAAAGTAGGCAGATTACACGCCCCCAAATTTGGAACCTCGGAAGCCAGAGAACAAGGTTCAGAGTCAGAATCAGAACTAGACTCGGAGGTAGAAGAGGGACCAAATTTATTTAAGGCGAGAAGATTGTCGGAATCAGAATCAGAGGGAAGAAAAATGAATTCACTAGTAGGAGGCTCATCAAAAGGGGAATATTTCCACCATTGAGGCTGGACAGAATAAAAAAAAGCAGCAAGATGGAGTTTAGATTTCTTTTTAGGGCACTTGTTTTCCCAATGGCCTTTGGCTCCACAGAGGAAACAAGACTCTTTATCTGCAGGTTTCCTGCGCTTTTTTATATACTTTTTCCTTCTGGGAGGAGGAGCTTTATACTTTTTGTATCTAGGCTTATTTCTTTCAAACCGCATGGGTTTGTCAGGATAGTGATATCGAGGATCACTTGAGAAGAAACCCTTTTTCTTTCTTGGCCTGTGAGAACAAGTACACTTCAGGTGACCACGGTTATGGGCACCGCATCCCCAATCTGCCAATTCTGCAACCTTCTTACAGAACGAAGGTGTATACATATTTTGATGGCGTTTAAAATCTTTATCTATTCTTTTGGACAAGCAACGTTATTTCCCTGTCTCTTTTATATGATGATGCAACTGGGCAATAGAGAGATTCTGATAATTCAGATTCTTATCCTTCATGTATTTCTCAACAGCATCTGGAACATGCCCTGGAAAACTTCTCAGGTAATGTTTCAGATATGTTGGTTCACTTGCTTTCCCTGCTCTGATCAGGAGTTTTTGCATATAACAAAAATATTCATCAGCAAGTGACAAATCACAAAGCCTAGCAGACATAAAAATTGATGCAAGATGATCTGCATCATCTTCATCATCACCACCATGGAACTGGCTAGCTAGCGCTTTCAACAACTGCTGATATGCATCCTCAGCATTTAAAATTTCATCTCTTTCTCTTTGAGAAAGCCATCTCTACCATTCATTTTCCAACCCTGTTAATCCAGTGATTAATAAGGTTGCAATCTATTGTCCAGTGATCTTAGGGTGCTGGGCTTTCTTGGCTAAAGACCAATGAAATAACAGATTCAAAGAATCATGTATGACATCACGAGGCTGACAGTCAATGTTCAAAATCGGGTGTTCAGGCATCTCGGAGATAATGTTGTTATAGGTAGATGTACTGAACTGGAATGGTACTCTGGGTGCTGGAGTATGTTCTTGCTTAGACATATGAGTATCAAACTCAGGTTCTTTCTTTGTACCAGAAGAGGATCCTTTAAAAACATTAGTACTAAGCATACTAAGGTCTACTAGAACTGAATCTTCAGATAAGACAGCTGTAGGGGCTTCAGGAGCAACAACTTCAGTTTCAGCAAGGATTTGTTCAGGCTTTGTTTTAGTTTCAACTGGAACAGGTACTAGACTTAAGACTTTCTGGACATATTTATGAGACAAGGTAGGAGGAAGACTCTTTATAGCAGCCACCCATTTTGTTAATCACCGAAATTCTCTTTCAGACCTTCCATAATCAAATTCAAGTCTAGGGTCATTATCTTCAGCACTCATCATCCCAAATGAAACACTTCTTTCTAGCTTAGCTTTTGTATCTTTACACTTGTATCCTTCAGTGCCTAAGGCTAGAACAGCAGGACTGGGTTTTGTAACCTGTGATCCCAATCTTGATTCTCTTTTTGAAATCTCTTCCAATTTATTTAGTCGAATCAAAATCTTTTCAGAAGCAGACTGAATCATCTTCTTTATGGTCTCTGAATCAGCAAGTAAATGTTTTACCAGCTCTAACTTTTCACTTACTTCTGTAATTTTTTCTTTTTCTTCGAGCATGCTTGCTCTAAGGTTCAAAATATCTTAGGCCATATCATCCAAGTTCTTGGCAGTTAAGGCATGCTGTAAATTTCCCCAATTACTGAGTTTTACCTCATCAGATGGAGTATCATCAACTGCTGCAGACTTCTGCGGCAGAAATTCTCTCTTAGTCTGACCATCTGGAGTATATTGTCGGAAAGGGGTAGTAGGTAGATTCCTACCAGGAAAATATGATTTACGGCCATCCCTTTTGAATTCATATGAGTCATGTTCTCTTGGGAGAGAAAACATACCTAAATGGGGGTTGTTTCTAGGTTTCCGAAGTCTTTCCAATGTCTTACGACAGGCTGGGAAATCATTATGCTGACCTCTATGTTCTGTATCTTTCAGACCAGTAAAAGATTCAGAAGGGTTGTTGTCAGGAGCAGAAGGAGTAGGAGATAGTCTTCTGTCAACAAAAGTGGAGGTATAAGCAGATCAAGGGAACGTGGGATTTGTATCGGCTAGAGAAAATCTAGGGAAAGGAGTAATGTTTGGCATCCTGAATGAACTGTTCTGTCTGTCAAAAGTAATAGGCTGATATTTTAATGAGGCTTGAAGAGCTTCAGCATTTCAGATTTCATCATACTTGCATTCCCATTCCTATGGATATTGAATACCTCTCCAATCAAAGAGGACAGGTTGAGCTTTTCATGAAATATCTTTTTCCACCACGTTGAGCAGGCACGGGGTATTGTGCACAGGGGACTGTAAAGCAGGAAGAGTATCATTTCCGAAACGGACTATGACAGCAGCTTTGAGTTGGATAATCCGGGAGCCATCCATCATGGTAAAGCCTTATGGAAGGACATAGGCTTTAAGAAGATCATAGATATGTGGGTCGAAAACACTGACACTAAATTTCGGATATATAGTTCCGAATGCAGGACCATCATGCAAAGGAGCAGCGAATCCACCAATAATGGCATCAGCAAAATGCCTATGGCGTGTATCGACTGTGACACAAAGGGAAGAAACATTTAAGAAGGGTCTAACAAGCAGGTTTAGACCTAAACGTATTGCACCTAAGTGCACATACTTAAAACCATGCTTACGAGCCCAATCTATCTGAGATTGGTCAAGCAGGTTTATATGAACGGGGTTATCTACATCAATACGAGCAGGATCGAACACACCTCAGACTTGCTCAGGAACACTCTCAATAATGCTTACTAATTCTTTTAACAGAATGCTACTAATACAGTATATGAGTACTATGCAAATAGCAATGACAAGGAGAATAACAGTGAACAGTAACATTGAACACACTACTATATTTCGATCCAAAATCCGACGGTTTTTTCCGACGGCGCGTGGATTTTTTATTTTAACAGTGCCAAAAATCAGGAAGATAAATTTTTTTTTTGAAATGGTGGTGATTAGCATCGCTTTAGCGACGGCTAGGCTTGCAAGCGTCGCTTAAGCGACGACTATCCTCCTAAGCGTCGCTTAAGCGACGGCTATCCTCCTAAGCATCGCTTAAGCGACGACGCTTCAATTACTCATTCATTTAATAATGTCTTATCAATCATTTAATAATTTGTCGTAATTGGTTAATTATTTAAAATGGAAAGCGATGCTTAAGACATTATCCCACACACATTAAAATGGAAAGGCTAGGTTCATTTTTCATATAAATAGATGTACGGCTAGGTTCATTATCTCACACACTGAGTCTCGCACTTATCTCACACACG
>LPNX010285930.1:159567-190015 GCA_001517045.1 Pseudotsuga menziesii | reverse complement strand
TTTGGAGGTATTTTCCAATATTTTTTGAAAATAGGGGTATTGTTTCATATGCCACGAACGAACGTGCTATGGCATAGTTTCACTAAGTGAAGACCCCGTGCCCTAACACTGGCTTATTGACCAAATACTTTAACGTGGAATGGTCAGTGAACATCTTAAACGAGGCACCCAACAGGTAGTGCCTGAACTTCTGGAGCACGTACACTATAGCTAGGCCTTCTCTTTCTGTTGTGGTGTAGTTCTTTTTTGCTATCGAGAGCTTTCTACTATAGTATGCGATAGGATGGTCAATGTCCCCTTCTCCTGGTTGTGTTAAAGCAACCCCTAATGCGATGCCAGACGCATCCACATGTACATGAAATGGCTTAGTCCAGTCTGGAAATACTAAGATGGGAGCTGTAACCATCTTTTCTTTAAGTGTGTCTAGGCTCTGTTGACATTCCTCATTCCATAGGAATTTTACATCTTTCTTTAGCAATTTCTCCATTGGTGCTGTAATCTTTGCGTAGCCCTTGATGAAATTTCTGTAGTACCTGGTATGACCAAGTACTGTCCTCAGTTGCTTGACTGAGTTGGGTGCTGGAATATTTACAATGATGGCGATCTTCATGGGATCTACCATCAAGCCTTGTCGGCAAACAATGTGACCCAACAAAATACCAAATGGTGCACAAAATATACATTTCTTCAAGTTTAGAGAAATCTGGTACTGCCTACATTTCTCTAACATCAGTCTTAAGTCTCCTATATGCTTGTCGATTAGTCCAAATACAGTCCAATCATCAAAATATACTTCTAAGAATTGATGAATGTATTCTTTAAATACAGCGACTACTACTCTAGAAAATATAGCTAGTGCATTCTTAAGACCAAAGGGCATTACCGTATACTGGAACGAGCCCCATTCTGTTGCAAAGGTGGTCTTGGGTCGATCTTCTGGATGTATTCTGATCTGATGGTAGCCTGAAAAGCCATCAGTGAAGGAGTAGACCTCCTGTCCTCCCACGTTGTCTAATACCTCATCAGTGAACGGTGTCGAAAATGGATCGTGAAGCAATGCATCATTGAGCTTGCACAGATCGACACAGATCCTGATGTGCCCTTTTGTTTTCTTCTCTTGCACGACCATGGGTCTAACCCATTCGCTTTCTTCCACTGGTTCAATGATGCCTGCTGCTAGCATCTTATCAATCTCATCCTTGAATTTTTCTTTGTAGCGCGGATTCAATCTATATGGGAGCTGCTTGACTAGTCTAGCATCCTTCTTCAATGGTATCCTCATAACTCCCAGGTCTCCAACTATTCCCTTCATCTCTGTGAACTTGGTGGGAAATAGGTCCTGATAGTCATGTAACAAATCTGCAATCTGTCCGACTGTTTCATCGTTCCAATAGTCTTTAATAGAGGCAAACTTAGGTTCTGCGTCTGTGCCAATATTGATCTTTTTAATCTTGATGGGCTCAGTGATTGCTGGAATCTCTAACTGTGGTCCCCCAACATCGCGAGTCCCTTCTGACTCCAGAATGTTGGTGTTGCGAGGATCCTCATCCTCATTCTTATCTTCATTGTCTGGCTTTGCTGTGAAATTATAGCACTCTAGCGCGGCTTGCAACTGGATGGCCCACTCAGGTTGAGCCTGCACTGAGATGGTACAGTCCTCAAATATCTTGATCTTGATTATGTCTAGGGCCTGAGAAACACTTGTATGTTCTGATTCAAATGTGAAGGTGAGTAGGAAACTGTCTATCATAAGTGACCATGTGGTCGTCCCCTTGCGCAACTCGGTCTCTGTGTACCAGTTCCTTGGAACTGTGTCCAATGTGTGAATGAATCTGTGAACCCATTCATCCTCGGGAATGTCCGACCAGTTCTGTTCACATGTCTGAATGTGTGCCCTGGGATCAGTTTCTCCTGTGTACTTCTGCTGGACGTACTCTCTGTCGACAGAAAATCTGATCGCCATCAATCTTTTAATATCATCCCATGATGCGATATTCTCTTTATGCGCATACCACCATCTTGCAGGTGTGGCTCGTACTGCAAGGTCCATAGCTGCGATCCTCTGATCGTAAGGAATCTGTTGCTCAAACTGCTCAAGGAAGTCCTGGATATCTATCAGACCATGATATGATGGAATCTCAATGATCTCCGCGCCAATCCATCGTAGTGACTTACTCATAAACGCACATCTGTGCGCTGAGACTTCATAAAGTCTGTTCTACCAGTTCTCTAGACCAACATCGGAATCCGATGCGCATGAGTTGTCGCATCGCCAACTAATGTTCCCTTCTGCGGTTGGATTGACGTAGTCATTCTGGTTCGCAGTCATCTGGTAGAGACTATCCATGTTTTGTGCCTCCTCCTCTGCTCGGATAGGTTCAATGTATCTAGGACCCTGGTGAGGATCCAGAGGTGCGATGACCCAGATCTGCGCATCCTCAAAGGTCATTTGTCTTCTCTTTAGGTCAATGATAGCCTTGCTACCGATCTCCCAATCGATACTTAATAATGCTGGATACGGTCGACGGTCGCCAATGATTTCTATAACCTCAAAGTCCGCAAAACTGCGAACTCCGTCAATGTCAACTGGCACCTGCGGCAGTCGACCAAATGGTGATACTCGCTACTGGTTAGCTAATCTCAGGTGGATAGGCGATCTAACTAACTGAGGGATACCCATCTGTTCCCGTGTCTGCTTAGTCAGAACATTCACCTCTGATCCTAGATCTAAGACGACCTCATCCATTTCAAACTCTCCAATCTGTGCTGTGAGCTTCATCTCTCTTCTGGTCCTTTTATGGCCTGTAATATTATGAACAGCGTGGTGTGCACTGCCCGAGAGCTTTTTCATTTCTCACAAGTTTCAAGAAACTGCGCAGGAAGGATTGTACACTTCCTGTCAATTCATCCTCATCGCATCTTCCCGATGTGGTATCCTGCGGTATCTGTTCAGGGCTATCACCACAAGGTGCTTGCTGCGGTACGCCCCTAGACGGTGGTACCTGCGATCCTGATTGCGTAGGTTCATCAAAGGAAGCCTTGGCTTCGTGAAATGTCTCTTTATTCTTCTGCAGGTTGAGTGGTATTGCTTTACTAGGAGCTCTGTGCACCCACTCCTGCCCTATGTTCTTTTCGGTCTCATGCGATGTCCTACTAGTAGAAACACCGCTACGAGTCATAATATTGACTCTTGGTTCTGGCTCTGCTTGCTCAGCAGCAATAAGCTGGATGTTCTGGTGTACTGCTGGCTTAGGGTCTTTGATCTTAGCTATCAAGGTAGGACACTCCTCTATGGTATGATCATAATATTTGCAGTAGTTACAAGTGGTAGTGGGGCTCTGACAGTCCCTAGCATAGTGTCCTACAACTCCGCAGTTATAACAAGTGATTGGTCCGCGACCACGGCCAAAACCTTCTCCTCTGCCGAAGCCTTCTCCTCGTGCAAAGCCTCCTCCACGGCCTCGTCCTCTGAATCCTCCTCCACGGCCACCGTAAGCCGGATTAGGCTGTGGTCTTGCTGCTGGACCCTGTGTTTCTCACTAGACTCTGTATACGTCATGTTTTCTATCTAACATGAGATCATAGGCTCGGCAGTCCTGTTCATCATGTTCGACGGACTTGCAGAAGACACAGTATAGGTTCTTAGGTGTCTGTACATACTTCTGAAGCAAAGGGCACTGCTGAGACTGATGTCCTTGTGTCTTGCATATTTCACACCATGGCCCTTGCGTTCGTGGTAAGGGGTTAGGAGCCCCTGATGCTAAATATTCTACAAAGACTGGACAGCTGTCTTTGGTATGGCCTTGTGCTTTACATCGTAAGCACCATATGTCTTGCATAACCTCTTTCCCTTTCTTAAGTTCATGTATCTGTAACATGAGGATGGCCAACTGGTTCTGTAGAGTTGTCATGCCTGTGCTGGTTTCAGCTAAAGGTGAATCTTCCAGTTTATCATCATCTCCAACGCGTCATCCTGCGTCTGGAGCTTCTGCTACATTAGTGGCAGTCTGATGTGAGGGAGCAGCGCTGCAATAAACCATTCCTTATGCTGCTCCGGCTCAAACTCAAAGCTTACTTGGTCTATAAGAGCTTTGAATTTCTGGTCAAAGTCCCATACTGACTCTGATGGTAGCTGCTTAATATCCTTGAGCTCTGTTATACACTGAGACTCAGACTTAGGTTTCTTGAACTCTTTAATCATGGCAATCCTGACCTCGACGAGTGTTCTGGGTGTGGTAGCGTACTTCATATACCATGTTAAAGCTCGTTCTCTCAATGTGGTGACCAACTGTACAAGTTTAATTTTATCATCGTGAATTTGCTTAATGGTCCACATGGCTTCACATAGAAACCAATGCTGTTCCAGGTCCTCTGCTCCTGTACCCTTAAAGGTAGGTAACTTCATATCATCTCCCATTCTATTTCTCTACAGTGGGTTCTTATTGACTGGATTACTACCACTTGGCGGTGTAGGTGAAGGCGATGTAGCGGTAGTAGGTACTGTCTGTGAGCTACTGGATGGGGTACCTACGGGATTACTCTGAGTCCCGGTCTGTTTCTGTGGGGTATAGGGATGGTAAGGGATACCCCCCTCTGGTTCTTCTGTGGTACTAAGACTCGGTTGCCTAATATTGTCTGAACTGTCTCCAAATACAAGAGAGCTGAAAGCTACTTTATATTTCTTGCCACTACGTGTTCGTCCAATGTCATCAAAATCACTTTCAAACTCTTGTGACATTACTATCTTTACTTACTCGTCTGAAATCATGTCCATTACTCCTTTTTCATGTAGCAGCGTCTTAATGGACAAGTTTAGAGATTTTAGGTACTTACCACGATATCCTTTGAAGAAGTACCGCTCAGCCTCGCTGAAGCTTTTTCTCTGGTCAACTGCAAATTCTGTAACAAAGCCTCCTAGCACACTCGCAAGCCAGAATTCCACTGCTCTCGTAATGGGATTGTCGAGGCTCTGCACGGTCTGAATCAGCTCCGGTGTCCAGACAATGTTTCTCTTCTTTTTGAATATGTTCCTATCTGTCAACTTTGATAACCAGTCGTAAAGCTCATTTCCATAGGTTGCAAAAAATATCGCGTGTATATCTGAAGCGATATGCTTTTGTAACCAGTCCTTTGTGCTCAATTTAGGGCTCCGATTTTCTTTCTTGGAAAACTCCCTTAAGTTTGACTCCAGCCACTGGTGAAACTCTTCTCTAGTAGGATGCCAACAGAACATTAGCACTCAGTTGTTCAAAACCGGCAACGAAACCATTTGTTGGCTGTGGTGGGTAGACCCGAGTTTACTATAATCAACCAACAACACCCCTAGCTCACTGGCCCTTTCGGCGATAGACCGCAAAGCGGCCTGAAGTCTCACCCGAAGTGATTCTAATGGGTTGGCCAAGGACTCAAGTGTCTTGGACCAGGTTCTTTGGCAATCCTACTTGCGACCCGCAGCTCTCCTAGCTGCGAGGTCTCTATCTCTGTGCGTCGCGCGACCTTCTGCTCGCGTCGCGCGATCTCCTCGTCTCGCCGCTCTTCTAGCCGCGAGATATTCCCTTTTTACCATTGTGCGGCCCCTTTCTATGTCACGCACTTTCCCTGAGTCGCGATATCTCCAACCTTACCGCATTGCCTCGCACCGTGCGACACGCAGCTCCTGCCTAACGCCAAGTCCTCAACCTGCGGTATCATGCACCGCAGCTCCTATACTGATGCGGTATCACCTCTCTGTGATATCCTACCTCCGTGGTTGAGTGCACTTAGCGTTTCTCGTGTCGACGTGCAAGACTTAACATACAAGGCTATTCAATACTGCAACTAGTGACAGTTTCACGCAAAGCATAAATGAACCACATACAACATGCCAAAGACTGGACTTATGATTATCCTTCTATATTACTGTGAACTGATTAACACATTCATTCATTAAACTGTAAACAACGCTCATGAAATAACTGATAGATGCACAAGTAACATAACACATAATCCAATCACATAACACACGATTTTAACGTGGTTCACCTCCAGGATGGAAGTTACGTCCACAGAACTGTGTTTTTCTTATAGATCAGGGGAAGGTAAAACAAAGTTCTGCTGCACCGCATATGCAGCTCAAGATCTTCTCTCTTAGATCTCTTATCTTCTCTATATTGCTCTCCTACAATATACTCTTCCCTCTCTATCGATCCCAGCGGATCGTTACATGCATGCTCTACAAGCCAGCTACTGGTTACAGTAAGATTGCTACCGCTAATAATAGAACCAGAGCTCAACTCTATTACAATACAAGATAACTATGAGCTAACAGACTCAATGGATAACTATATGTTATCCGACTAGCTGGATGGCCTAAAATGCCCAAAATGGCAACCTTTTACAATACAAAATATATCCCTTTATAGGCAACTCGAAGCTCTTGCCATTACAACGCTGTGGGCCTGTCCCAACAGTAACCCAAACCCTAACTAGTGACAGTCGGCCATATCTGTACTTGAGTTAGCCGCTTTCTGTCACACCACAGCTCTCTGCAGTCTTCCATGCTTCCCGGCACTGATCATGGGTACTATGCACCGCTTCGCTTTTCTGTCCTTTGTCTTCAATGCTTCAGCCTCGTTGCTCCTTTTCCTTTATGAGGGTTGCTGAGCCCTCATGTCTTCTGCTGCTGCCTTCAATGCAGTGGGTGAGCTCTCTCTTCTCGGCCACTCACGTACAGTCGTCTTCCTTGACTTCTCTGTCTTCTTCTTCGTGGTTTCTCGCTCTGCTCTGTAGCTGGAAACGTGCAACGACGTCGTAGCTCTATCTTATCTTCTCTCCGCCAAAACTTATCTATCCGTTAAACTAGCAGCTTCTTCTGTAGCTGCAGGACCCTGCTCCAACAGTCCCCTAACACTTACTTGTGGCTCGTCCTCGAGCCACTTCCAGCGGGCTTCTCCTGCTGCAGCTTTGCCTTGGCTTCCTACGAAGTCCTTTGCAACCTGTCTCGAAGTCCTGCGACTTCCTTCTGCATCACTTCGACACGCTCTTTGTAGTTTCTGTAACTTGGTTCACTGGTCTCTCTTATCCTTCCCGCCCGTAGTCATGGTCTCACTCTCGTCGCTCCTGAAACCTTTTAAGAACCTTCTAGTGTTTGAAAGGTCTTCCACAGATATCCTTTCCTCTTTATCTGGGTTAGAACTTTTATCACAAGGGAAATCTGTATCTTCCAACCTTCTCAAACATTTCCTTCAGTCTGGAGCCTTGTATATGAAAGAAATACAAACCATGAATTCCGTTCCGAGAACAAGCCTTTTTCTGCGTTCTGGAATTCTACCGTCTGCTGGGTTTGCTGTCCTCTTCCACTTTTCTTCTCTTCGAGGTGCTCCAGGTGCACATGCTGCCTCTGATCATCAGATTTTCGTTTCGTTGCCTTCACAATCTCTTGTGCTTCTCTTAGCTGATCATATAGGTCGGCGACCTTCTCCCGTTGCTTTCTTTTTCTCATTTTTACTTTCCGCCTAGCGGGAGATTTCTTCTCATCATTCTTCTGCTCTGCTTTCTTATCTTCAGTGATCGGCTCGGCGTTCTTCTTCTCCTTAGCAGAGACTTTGGTGACAACTTCTACTTCTGGCGCTTGGCTCTTCATCCTTGGTGGCTGTCTGACCTGTGATGTACTTAATTTCACAACCCTTGGCGACATCGTCATGGCGGACCTACGGCCACCAGGGTCGAAGCGTCTCGGCATGTCTTCTAGAGGTTCATCCTCAGATAGAACCCTCTTAGTACAAAACGGTGGACGTGCAATGGTTGCAACTTCTGAAAATCACAGCACTCTGTAACGAACTTAGCTCTTCACAGAGAACTCTTAACAACTTACTCTATAACTCTCGATTTTTCTATAAACGTAACCGTTCCAATTGAATACTTTCTTCTTTTATGCCCAATACAATAATACCAGACACAACGGTCATCTAGACTGAACCCGTCGGTCGTAATAAATGCCTGGACAAGACCACACCCATCATCCGTTCCTTCATAAATGCGGAAATCTGATCGAATTTACCTCGGAACGTGTGTGTATAAGCGCCAGTCTCGTTGTAGATTTACCAAATATGGAAAAATTTATTATACTGCTGCCAAATCTACGGTAAGATATACCGGTAATTTCCTCATTAACTGCTGGTCAGAGGGTGACTTGACTGGCCCTTTGTCGGTTGCAAAACTGAATATGTGGCACGGGGGAACATCGCACTGCTGCGATGCGACTCCGCATCACCTGCGTAATTTTTTTTTATTTTTTTATTTTTTTTTGAACCGACCTTATGCGATTCTTCATACTTGGAAAATACCTGCCGGTGTAGACTAGTTCCCGGTGCGATGCCTCCTTTCAACTACACTGGACATCTGCACCACCATAAACTGGCTAAGCTAGGGCTGAGAGGCGGGGTGGCTATCACTATAGAGCTTAAGCCTACTACCATTAATCCATGTGGGAAGAACCTCCCCATCCAGCTTGCTGAGCTGAACGGCACCTCCCTCTGTGACTTGATGTATCTGATATGGCCCCAGCCAATGCATCTTGAACTTTCCTGGAAATTTAATGAATTTGCTGTCATAGAGGAGCACTAGGTCTCCGATCTGAAAAGTCTTATTCTTAATGTGTCTGTCATGCCAAGCTTTTTCTCGTGCCTTCTGCATTTTCTGATGGAATCCGGCGATGAATCTGTCTTCTTCTAAGGCAAGCAGTTGTGCTAGCCTTTCCTCCACTGTGTCTGTATCAGTCATCCTGGTAATCTGAGTGATTCTTAAACTGGGAAGAATATAATCCAAAGGCATAATAGTCTCCTGTCCATACACCAAGCTGAAAGGTGTGTGTCCCGTAAGTTTCTTGTATGTGGTCCTGTACGCCCATAATACAGCGTTAACTCTGAGGTCCCAATCATTCCTTTGGCTATTGCAGATCTTAGTAAGAGCATTTTCTAAAATCTTATTAAAGGCCTCCATCGTACCATTATCCTGGGGGTGGTAGGGAGTGCTCTTATGGTGATGAATCTGGAATTCTTATGTCAATGCCTCAATAGTGCTGTTCAAGAAATGTGTGCCTTGATCACTCATCAAAATTACTGGGCATCCAAATCTATTGATGATGTTTTCAAAAAGGAACTGTGCGGCTGTAGCAGCATCACAATTTCTTACTGCTTTGGCCTCTGCCCATCTGGTGAGGTACTCTGTTCCCGTGATAATATATCTCGCACCAGTGCGCTTTCCTGGTGGATTGATAGGACCCACAAAATCTATAGCCCATTTGTCAAATGCACGCAGCGTGACCTGCGGTCGCAGCGGCATTTCATCGCGTCGAGAGGGTTTTCCTACCCTTTGGTAGATATTGCAGCATCTGCAAAAGTCCTTGGTGTCTTTATGCAACGTAGGCCACCATAATCCTACCTCCAGTATTTTGTACACAGTCGGCTTTCCTGCGAGATGACCTCCTACGGTTCCTGAATGTGCCTCTCCGATAATAGCGTCTTTTTCATGCGGCATCACACATCTGTGCAGAAATTCATCCGGACCTAACTTGTATAGGTGTCCTGCAATGAGGGTGAATTCTGCTGCTTTAACAACCAACTGTTTCTTTTGCTGCTTAGTAAACTCATCAGGTGCTACTCCTGTAGTGAGAAATTGAATAATATCGGCATAGTACTCATCTGCAATCTGGATAGAAAACAATGGCGCATCTGGCAGATTGTCATCTAGGTTACTTGGCTCTTCTCCTGAGTCTATCCGCGACAAATGATCAGGTCCGGCATTCAGTCTTCCTAGTTTCACAATGATTTCAAAATCATACTCCTGAAAGAGGAGTAACCATCTGTAGATTCTCCCCCCTAACACTGGCTTATTGACCAAATACTTTAACGCGGAATGGTCAGTGAACATCTTAAACGAGGCACCCAACAGGTAGTGCCTGAACTTCTGGAGCGTGTACACTATAGCTAGGCCTTCTCTTTCTGTTTTGGTGTAGTTCTTTTCTGCTGTCGAGAGCTTTATACTGGAGTATGCGATAGGATGGTCAATGTCCCCTTCTCCTGGTTGTGTTAAAACAACCCCTAGTGCGATGCCAGACGCATCCACATGTACATGAAATGGATTAGTCCAGTCTGGAAATACTAAGATGGGAGCTGTAACCATCTTTTCTTTAAGTGTGTCTAGGCTCTGCTGACATTCCTCATTCCATAGGAATTTTACATCCTTCTTTAGCAATTTCTCCATTGGTGCTGTAATCTTTGCGTAGCCCTTGATGAACTTTCTGTAGTACCCGGTATGACCAAGTACTGTCCTCAGTTGCTTGACTGAGTTGGGTGTTGGAAGATTTACAATGATGGCGATCTTCGCGGCATCTACCATCAAGCCTTGTCTGCAAACAATGTGACCCAACAAAATACCAAATGGTGCACAAAATATACATTTCTTCAAGTTTAGAGAAATCTGGTACTGCCTACATTTCTCTAACATCAGTCTTAAGTCTCCTATATGCTTGTCGATTAGTCCAAATACAGTCCAATCATCAAAATATACTTCTAAGAATTGATGAATGTATTCTTTAAATACAGTGACTACTACTCTAGAAAATATAGCTGGTGCATTTTTAAGACCAAAGGGCATTACCGTATACTGGAACGAGCCCCATTCTGTTGCAAAGGTGGTCTTGGATCGATCTTCTAGCTCGAATCAAATAATTGTTTGAGGCAATATATTAAGTTAAGGAAACATATATTTTATGTATGAATTTCTCACATTTTATCATCGAGCTATTGGCCCTCCATGTTCTTTAGATAGATATCATGGACCAATTGGATGCTAAGCCACATATAAATAGTAGTTAATTTCAAGGTGAAGATGAACCACCAGATCATTCTATGTCTATAACATATCATGGATTTGTGTTAAACTTTCTAGAATTTCATTATGTAATGGGTCATAAACAACCAACGTGTTTCAAGTGGACACTCCACCCATCTTCGAGATCCATATGAAGCTCACTAAGGCATACTAAAGAGACACATTTTACCTAAAGACATATTATACAAAGTTAATCTTAGCTAACGCTTAAATCTCTAAATATCCAAACATAATGGAGCCTCATTAAAGAATATCCACCAGGTAGTTGGGATGTTAGAATTGTAATATAATGTATAAATAATAATATATTCCTCCTTATTATATGTATATAAATATATTTTAAGTGGAGTGTGTCTCATGGGAGTTTTACCTCTCAAAGCAGCTGTAACGAATATAAAATAAATTATTAATTAGATTAGTTAATTATATGAAAGGGTGTAACCCTTCACGCTCAAAGCCTATAAAGGAGAGCCTCCTTTGTAATTATTATCATCATCCAATATATTATTATTATTCATATTCATTATTACAATTAGTTGGATTCAACTAATGGACAACTGGATTCGATTGCTCCATTTGGTATCAGAGCGGATTCACTCCTTCGACCTGAGCTCGGATTCGGCTCATCCTCACCTCGCCTCAATGAACTTGTATCACTCATCATCATCATCCTGTCACAAGATTCTACGTGAATCTCACAACCCATCTCTCCATTTTTTTTCATTTGTTGCACCATCATTCACATTCCTCTTACCAGTCCCTCTTCTGCCTCAAAACACTCCACCCATCCCATCCTTTGCATTATCCATTAACTCCATCCCCTCGTGCCTTCATCACCCACTCATCCAACCGTCACCTCCTCCATTCCCCATCTACTCCACACTCCATGTCACCTTCATCCTCCACACTCGACCTCCACCATCTGCTGCTCCAGTCTTCTCCTCTCGCGCGCATTCCAGTTCCCCTGCTTCACCCAGCGCTACATCCTCCACGACCATCAAACTCCGCTCTCTACTGCACTTGATCCATCTTCTGTCAGTGCCCTCTCCAACTCCAACCTGCATGCCCAAGCTCCCCTCTGTACACATTCTGCCACCACCAGCCTTCCCTCACGCCCTCACCGTTCTCCTCCATCTATCAACCCCTCCCCCACCGCCTGACTCCTCTACGCGTCCTCCTCTCCTCAGGTTCTTCCCACGTCGGTTTCTCCTCAACTTCCACCATCGTTGCTCCACTTCCATGACCTGCACAAACCAAAAAACAAACAAAAACAAAAAAATTAAATAATATTTCAAAATATTATTATATAAAATTATTATAATATTTAATTTTGTTTTATTATATTTAAAACAAAAGAATAATATAAAGGGTTCATTATATAATGATTAATATATAATTAATTATTATTCTTTTAAACCTATTTAAAGAAAAAAAACTATATACAAAATAAAATATAGTTTATAAAAAATATAATAATAATTAATTAATTAATTAACATATTATTATTTAATTCACCTCAAAAGCCAAAATAGCATCGAAATACACACCTCCGTATACAAGGTCCAGGACCATGGAGGAACTGAAAGAGAAGATTGAAAAAATGGAGGACATAAAGTCCATTGTCACTAACCAAGAAGGATTGAAGGAAATATGCAAAATAACAATATATTACTAAAGGACTAGCTTGTTTTGGTACTAGAAAGAAGGCTCGATGACAAACTTGACTTCCTGAACGAAAAACAAAAAGACGTGGATGACAAAATGAGTACCGTGACGCAAAACATAAACACCTTAACACATAACATGAGCACCATGACGTAGAACCATAATACATTAATCAAGATGTTGCAAAGGCTCATACCCAATCCGGGCCAAGTCAACGGTCCACA
Source organism: Pseudotsuga menziesii (assembly GCA_001517045.1). Taxonomy (NCBI): domain Eukaryota; kingdom Viridiplantae; phylum Streptophyta; class Pinopsida; order Pinales; family Pinaceae; genus Pseudotsuga; species Pseudotsuga menziesii. The sequence goes on along the minus strand of LPNX010285930.1, from coordinate 177,254 downwards.
CATGCTAGATGCCTTATTTCATGTTACCACCCAGGAAACACTCATAAAGAATCAAGAAGAATTGCAAAAATAAATAAAGATTAACAATGCGACGCTTAAGCAAGAGATAGAAACACAAGTACAGTCAGATATGGAGGCACAATTAAACAACAAAATAGACGATATAAGTAAAATAGTAGAGAAAAGAAAAACTATTAGTCACCGCCAACAACGAAGTAATTCAGATATGTCACTTTCATCATCTAGTAGTTCCGAGCCACCATCAAACCATAAGGCAAAAGGAAATCAACGTCGTCCTTACAAAGTGCACCCACCTAAGGCAAAAATAGAGTTGTCAAAATACGATGGGAGTGAAGACCATTGCGTTGCTTGGCTAAACAAAGCAGAAGAATACTTCAACATTTACAACATTCAATCTGACGAGGAGAAGGTGAAATATGCGTCAATGCATATGGAAGGGTACTCCTATAATTGGTACTTATGGTGGAAGAGAGATAATTTTACCTACACCTGGAACTTGTTCAAAAATGATTTTTTTAATAGATTTCAAGGAATCAAAGAAGATGAATTTTTCACTAAACTTACCAGACTACAACAAGTCGGAAACGTTGAGGAATTCACACATCAGTGGGAATCCTTAACGATGCAAGTATTTGGGTTGTCTGACAAGCAAAGACTCGAAACCTATTTAGGGGGTATTAAACCATACCTCCAAAAAGAGTTAAATTTGCATGACATACCTAATGTAGAAGTGGCAAGACATAAAGCAAAAGCTGCAGAATGCAAATTCGAAGGAATTAAAACAGGAGGCGATAACCATTATTGGCAAGAAAAAGAGACACAATGTAGGTACTATGCAGATACTTGGTCACCCGGTCATCAATGCCACAAATCTCAATCATATGCCTATGAAATGGAAAATAGATCGAAGTCATATAACAATTACGTTGATAATAGAAAAAAGAAGAAAAACATATGTCGTCGATGCGGTGATGATTGGACCCCTGTTCATAAATGTAGGAACAATGAGACAATACAGTGAAAAATCATCAATGGAATGGAAGTGCAAGTCTCTGCACAAGAGACCTCGTCCGATTCTAATACCGACACCGAGTCAGAATGAAGAACGACACTAGGAAAATACTTAAGCTTTGAGGACAAAGCTTCCTTAAAGGAAGTGGCAATGTAACGAATATAAAATAAATTATTAATTAGATTAGTTAATTATATGAAAGGCTGTAACCCTTCACGCTCAAATCCTATAAAGGCGAGCCTCCTTTGTAATTATTATCATCATCCAATATATTATTATTATTCATATTCATTATTACAATGATAGTCGGATTCGACTAACGGACAACCGGATTCGGTTGCTCCAGTAACAAGCGAATCAGAGTTGATTCCTCCATTAAAAGAATGAATTTATATTAATAAAAGTGTGGATCGTTATGATATCTCTTGTGGCGATTCTCTTAGATATATATTATATAATGTGTTAATATTTTCAAATCAAATTTATATAACACGTAATATCAAAGCACTTTCCCAAGCCAAAGAAAAATACAGATTTTTTTTCTATTTTGTAGGTTTTCACAAAAGAGGTTCGTGACACTTCTAAGTATTTTTTAGTGGAATTTCATGAATTTGATTATGTATTTGATTTTGTATTGGGAAAATATGCAATTTCAAAAAAAAACAGCTCCAATCGAAATCTAGGAGACGAAGATATAGCCATTTGAAATGTGCATTTTTTCAAAGTTTTCGATGATGGCCATGGACCTTGTAGAGGTCATAATTTTTGACAAGGCCATAAGATTGGAGCAAGATCAACGCCATTGGAGAAATAATTGTTGGGGCCTTCATATGGCATATTATATGCCATATCTCTATCCAATCCCTAGCCCTTTATAGTCCTTAAAAAAATATTTCCTCAAACCCTCATGTAGTTGAATCATGGAAAAGAGGGGGATCGTACCATGGGAGAAACAAATGATGGTAGAATTTTTTTTATAAGATATATGAGGAAATTCAAAAAATGTATGGTAGTTCAACATCTCTGGAACTACACCTATGTACATTAAAGGAAGTTTGTTCTAAATTATAGGAAATTTGTGTTACTAATCCTTTCATCATTGAAGAGGAAAACCAAGACAAATATGCATGGTATGATTTAGAGGATGATTGCAATAATTGGTATATAAATAGTTGTAATTTGTGGGATGAAAACCACTTCCATATTATTTTAATGAGTATTCTCTTTCATATGAATCCTAGCTTGTGGAGGAATGACAACAATAACTGGTGCATGTAAATTTCTCTGATGCTTCTTCCACCATAGCAGAGTTTAATTTGATTAGTCCGTAATTTTACTTCTATATGGAGGATCTTTTTTCCTATGGTTATACTTCTTTGGATATAAATGTGAATGTGACACATAACACTCATAGGTTTGTGGATCTCCAGTCCATCAATGGGTTGTGAGTTGGAGAACATGGAAATGGGACCTAGGATTAAGATGGTTCTTGTTGGACTACCTTAGCGTCGTGGCTCACACTTCTACATGGGAACTTGAATCATTGACCTACTTTATCATGGAGGTCAGCATTCATCCATGGGACCTTGTATTATGGTTGTAATACTTCAAATCACACATTGAGGGAAACTAGGGGGTGAGATCACCCAATACTGTAATAATGGAGGTCATTCAACGTAAAGTGGACTAGGTCAACTCGATTTGTTATTATTAAATAAGACCAACTATGGTAGTTATTAATGAATAGATGTAATGAGACCTCATTAAAGAAGGTCCACTAGGTATTTAGGAGGTTAGAGTTATAATACGTTCTATAAATAAGGATGGATTCCTCCTTATGATGTGTGGAGAAATATGTTGTAAGTGGAGATTATCTCATAGGATGTTTTCCCCTCGAATAAGCAAGTGAATAGGAGTTGATTCCTTCATTAAAAGAATCAATTTATATGAATAAAAGTGTGGATCATTTTATGTTATCTATTGTCTGATCTTATTTTCATAATTTGTATATAACAATTGGGTACTACTCTTAATAATGGATGATGGAACCATGTTTGTGTGCATATGTTGGCAATTTACCCTTAAACAATGACACAACATTAGATTATTTATTGTTCTTAGAAATTTGCATAGTATTACAAAAATGTTAGGATTATTCAAAATAGGACTATTTTTTGTAGTCCATGGTATAATGGAATGGCCATAAAGAATAATCGAGCATCGATCAAATGTTCAAGGTGCATGTTGAATTATCCATGTCAATGGAACATGTTTTATGGTTAGGCTCAGCACATGTCCATACCTCATAAACATGGTTATTAATTTTTATATGCATGATGTGACTCTAGAGAGAGTATGGACTAGAGGATGGAATCCTTTAATGGTTCACTTGAATATTTTTAGATGTGATGCTTAAGAATTGGCGCCAAAGTTAGAGAAATAAAACTTGGATGAGAAAAGTCAAAGATGTATTTTCACTAGCTATTATGAAGGTGTGAAGGATTATTGGATTTGGGATCCAAGAGTTCAGAGAGGATGGTGTATTATGTTATAAAGGATTAAAAGGTAATTTTCCATATGCTAATTTTGATCAACTATCAAAACCCAAACTAAGATGGAATTGAGGCCGATGAACATTGGGAAAATATTTTTGAAGCTAGAGAAACATTAAAGAAAGTTCATATTCAATTGATTAACTCATGGTCAGTTGAAATTGATTATGATTCCAATGAAGAGACTAGTAAGAGAAGATAAGTGTTCAATATGTTTACTTAGTTCCAAAAACCTCTAGATTGCTGGGCTTATTGTGGTTTATTAGTCTATACATATGATCCCACAAATTTTGTTCAAAGAGGAACTAAGTAGGGACGATTTTTTTTTAATTGGTGAAAAGCACTATGAGATGAATTCAATATTTTATGCATAATTATGTATGCTCAATAAATACAACACTTTAAGGTCAAAATTAAGGTGCACAAGTGGGTGTCAAAGAGGTTATACAAATATAATGGTTTTATGGAAAGATACAAAGGAAAATTCATGGGACAATGATGCTCTCACTAGTAAGTGTTGGTGTACATACACACCTTCAAACATATATAGGGGTAAAAATCACTCCTAGAGTTAATATTTTATCTTCAGGATCAATAATGCTCTCCTTAGACAAATCGCTATTTTTTAGGGATTTGTGAACACTTCCTAGACAAAATCCCTAGAATCTAGGAATTTGTCCCCTTCTCCTAGCCAAATCCCTAAAATGTAGGGATAAATGTGCCCGATAGCGCATATCTCTTGTTGTTTTATCATTATTTTAGGGATTAAAGGCACTCTTACATGAGTTTCTTCCCTTTTCTTGGATTTTGTGCACTTAAGTTAGCAATTAAGGCTCAATTAATTGATTAATACCTTCTAGATGACTATTTTAGCTTAGTTAACTACCTAATTGGATAATTTAGGCTACTAAGAATTTAGTTTCACATGCATAACTGAGTTAAAGACCTCATTTCTATGGCTAGTTAACCCTAGCCACTCATGCATGGCAACTTTTCCAAGGAGGGCATGCTTGCCTAATATTAGGCACAAAAACACGTCATTGGAGTATCCTAAGCCTAGTTATACCTGATTAACTATTGCATGATCACTATTTCTTCCTTAAGAACATACACTTGATCATTTAGGGTAATTGTTGTGGGTTTCGCTAGCCATTAAGATTGTGTATGTAATTAAACCTAAGTGTGTTTTCCTATAAATGAAGGTTTGTATCTTAATGAACAATTGGTTAGTTCATGTACTCTCTTTTAGCATTCATTAGTTAATAAATATAACTTGTTTGGAACATTACTTGTATTTTTTCTCTTCTATTTATTACAAACTATATTACTATTCATTTATCTTGTAAATCCATTGGTTCAAAATATCACATGGCATCAATGATCAGAGCTCTGGGGAGCCTAAAGAAGTTGTTTTATAGGTTTGTAGGTGAAGACAAATATCAAAGATCATTGTTTTGGATGGATCTTTATTCCTAGCTAAATATTACTACACTCAATTACTTTGAATGGAAGGGGATATAAAGGAAACTACATGATCACAATGGGAATAAAAAATGATCCAAATTCAACAATTAAAAAAGCAAAATGATTCAACCAAATGGGTAAAGCCTTTGGGCTAATTTTTCTCTCTATTTCTCCTAACCTACTATATCACATCAAAGCTACAAAAACCCTAAATGAATTTTGGACCAAGATGGAGGGACTCTTTGGGAAGTTGGATGAGATGAGAGGCCATCAAGTGGAGAATAGGGAAAATTTTAGGGGCAAAATTTATCCCATGGGATAATTCTAGACATTTTTTTTCCAAAACAATATTCACCAATTTCTATTTTTTCTAAATTGATTCACCCAAATTCCATTGGATAACATTTTTTAGCTCTAAAAAATACCAAAATTGTATAGAAACTATATCAAATCCTTAGAAATTTGAGTCTCTTCACAAAAATATCACCCAATATTTATGGTTGAAAATTTGAGAATTATTAATATTCACCAAGGTTTCTACACTTTAAGAGAATGATAGATGATTAAATTTTTTCTTGGTGGAGAATGAGCTCATAAGTCTAAGCCCAAGTAACTTTGATACAATATAGGATTTCTTTCGAAAGTTTAAATTTGTATTGTTGCAAAATAAGGTATGTCAAGTATATAAGAAGGATGAGCAACTAGAACTCACAATCATTTTCAAATTGGGTTATGTTGATGCCTATAACAACATCTAGTGTGGATTTCACAAAGTGTTATCAAATTGTGCTTGATATCTTGTCCGCTCCATAAAAAAACTCTTAAAATCAGTCAGACTCTCAATATCCTTGCCGTGTATGCATATATTTTCAAACTTGGTCAAAGTGGGTCCTTACTCGAAAAGAGATTTTGGGGGATTGAATAAAAAGGCATGTCTTCATGGTTGCATAATTATTGTTGAATGGTTCAGTGGAAAAATGAATTCTATTGGAAAAGGATTATGTGGACTAGTGCATATATGGTTAATTGCATTTGACATTGGTATCAAATGGATTTTTTATTTGTCGAAATAAAAAGAAAAATAAGTAAAGTGTTATTTTTAATTGACTATTGATATTCTTTCTAAGTGACATAAAACATGGTTGTAAATTTGACATTGGTATCAAATGGGTGTTTTATATGTCGAAATAAAAATAAAAATTAGCAAAGTGATTTTTTTTTATTGACTATTGGTATTCTTTCTATGTAACATAAAACATGGTTGTAAATATTTTGAGTTATTGTATCAAAATACAACTATGGTAAAATTTATGCAATATATACAAAATATTATGCCTAGCCAATACCCCATATGATACCAAAGCTAACATGAATTTTCCATGCGTCTAATAGTCTCTATTGTTACTTGAACGTTATCAGGTGTTGCCTCTATTATATTAACCTATGCCTGCATCTTCACATTGGATGTGGAATATTGTTTATAGCAAAGCATTAGACTTTCCATAGTGCCATGTAATCTCCATGAGTTGGCAATATTGTGTGATCCTATGGTATGAGTTGGAAGCTTGTGTGTTGTATACTCACACAGATGTTGGTTGAGGTAATGTATGGAGGTCGAGAGTTGAAGCTATTTATCATAAATCTGTGGGGTTTCTTAAAACACCACGATAGGCACCATGGAAACTCTGGGTTGTTGATTTCATGTATATAACATTTAAGGGTTTGTTTTTATGGTAAAGAATTGTGATTTATCATGGTTTGTTTGTTGCAATGGATGAATGCCACATGGACATGGATTATGCCATGGGAATTTCCTCCACCCAACCTACTCATGGAAAACAATATTTAACATTGAGCATAGTAATAAATGCTATGTCGGCTGTATAGTGGATCGTTGGATCTCAAACAAAATGAGATCTAATGGTCCACAATGCAACCGCCACAACATTTATTACTCTGTTGCATGTAAAATATTTTTTTCCCCTACTCATTCTCGATTTTGTGAGTTAATGCATTGTATTGCATTGCATTAGGATTCCATAAAGTTGATCATTCACTATTTGGCTCGAGGTTTGCCTCAACTTTTGTTCCTCTCGAATTTGGTTATGTGAACTAATCCCTATCAAATTTTTTTGTGGTTGATGGCACTAGATAAAGCATAAAATATGGATAAAAAAAATACTATAGATGGCTTAGGATTTAACATTGGATTGACTCAAAGTGCATTCGAGCTTTTTATATGCCTACCGAAAGTGACTATTTTAGTTTATTATTGGATGAGATACTTATGCTTGATATCTATGGGTTGGTTGTATTTCTTTGGTTGATTTGGACTCCTAACTTCCTACCCTATCACTCCACCTAGTTTTTCTCGCCTATTTTTCTACTCTAGCAATGCCTTTTTAGTGAAAGATTAGCATTCTCAATTAGATCATTTATATACTTTTTCTCACCTATTTTTCTACTCTAGCAATGCCTTTTTAGTGAAAGATTAGCATTCTCAGTTAGATCATTTATATACATAATTAGTTAAATTATGTACATGCCCTTTATGTGTAAAAGAATAATGGAATGGGAATTGTTTCTACTTCCATGGTGTATGACCATGCCCTCATCCACTTGAGACGGTTAACGATGATGTTTTTATGGTAATTTTGTGACTTCAATGGTATACTTTAGTATAAAGTAGGAGTCCAACTCTTTTGAACTTGTTCCTGTGTTCATTGACTTATCCATAAAAATAAAAAATAAAAATATTTTGAAATTATTAAAATTGTCTATATCTCAAGGTAGGTTAATAACATAGACTATAAACATTGAAATAAACTTTAATAAAAATGTTAGGTCTAATATTTAGAGCTGTCGGATTTAAACTAAAAAAAAAAATTACACTTACTAATATGCTATTTTCCGTACCTGAAATAACCTCAAGACACTTTCTCTTGATGATGTGTCCTACTTTGTGGCTCGAAACGTCGAGAATAAAAACCAGCTAACACAATCTTCCTCTTACCTTTACCCATCCTTGTTATTTAAGATATTCTCGTGATCATCCCTACCCTATCCACTTTGCATTCTTGAATTTTCAAAACATCATCCAAATGAACAGAAGGACCCCATTTTCCAATGAAATCCATTCTCTTAACTGATCATTGTATACAAATACATGGATGAAAGCGTTTCATAAGAAAACTTCTTGTTTTAAAAGAGCATGTGTACTCTCACAACCTACCATTTTTCCAATCTATATCTCTATATGGGACTCTCTCAATTTATATGTTAAACTTGCTATTCGTTTTGATTCCCTGATCTATAATATTTATGAGTTTGAACCCTTTGAGCTATTGTTAATAGTGAAGTTACGAGCAATCCAAAACTATTTCATGAGCATTTAGAATTGAAATGCTATGTACTCGGTCTCCTTTGAGTACCAAGCCTTCTCTTTGTCTATAGTTACAATCCCTTCGAATTCCCATAAATGGTGAACATCATTAGCAAGATGACCCATCCTATGAATTACACAACCACACTATTATAGTCTGAATGATTACAATGATTGGGTTATTATGCCAAAGCTCTCTCTCCCTCTTTGAAATAATGAAAAGTGAAATTATATTCTTAATGTGTATTTGTAGATGCAAGTGAACATATATGATTTCATGGTTTGATTACGATCTAGAGATTATGGTTGGCCCTCATTTAGATCTATTTTGTCCTTTTGATATCCAACAAAGAAAAAATACTCTCCCTCTATGTTTTAACTTTATGAGGTAAATTTGATTCCTTTGGGAGTTCCTATTGATCCTTTATATTTAGTAGAGAATTAAATCTCGTTCTCTTGGTAGTAGTCTTGTAAAATGTGGTTATTCCCCCTTTCGATCCACTTTTGTCGTTTTCATGCAGTTTCATAACACAATGCTCATCCCTTCCTACACATTCATGATTCTTGTACATACTTATCATCCATGTCCAAATTTTCTACCATCTTTACTTGTCAGCTAGACCAGCTCAGATTGATTGAATGCATTGTTATTTTGTCAGTTATAAATGCCATGAAAATGAGTAGTTGTGATATCATTTTGTTGCATTTCCTTTGATAATGGATGAGTTGCATAATGACAATATAGTGACAATATGATTGGTTGGAATATATATGATATGTGGAATGAAGTGGCATATTTGTAGTTTTATTTGGCATTGATTGTATACATCGGTTTTACAGTTGATAAAGTAACTTCTTATTCATTTAGATGAGTTTTCATAACAAAAGTTTTAGAAGATTTGGTAGGGGAAGAGGAAATAGAAAGAAATATGTATGGTAGTAAGGTAGAATAAATATTAAGATTCTTTGTACATTTTAATGTGGATTCTAATCAATTTGCTCAACTCTCCCATATTGGCCACTCATGATTGGGAATTCCTCTTGTGAAACCTCCTTTTTCACAGCCTCAACCCAAATTGCAACCTCACTCAAGGATAGTAGAGATACCTACGAGGGTGGTTTTGAACCTTGGTATTAAACACCCCCTAATAGTTACCTACGAGGGTGGTTTTGAACCTTGTTATTAAACCCCCTCTTACAAACCTATGGGGGTGTTTTTGAACCTCCTTCTTAAAAACCTATGAGAGGGGGGGGGGGTGGATTGGAATCCTCTCTCTTAAAAACCTGCGAGGGTGTTTTTGAATCCCCCTCGTAGAAGCATACATGGGTGATTTAGAAACCCCCTCATAACAACATACATGGGTGGTTTAGAAACCCCCTCATAGATGCATATAGAGACAGTTATGAACCCCCCTCATAGCAACTTACAAGGGTGGTTTAGAACCCCCCTTGTAGCAACAAACAACCGTAGTTTAGAACCTTGCTTATATATGCATACAAGGGTGGTCATGAACCCCCTTAATACAAACCTATGAAGGTGGTTAAAAATCATCATCATAGAAACCTACAAGGGTATTTAAAACTGTCAATGTTTGAGCGATAATGGAGATTCTTGAACTTTAAAACTTTTTATAAAAAAATCCAATGCATGTAGATCTCATAAACAATTCAAGCACATAAATTATTCAGTCCATAAGACACATGATGTACCCTAGGAAAACCCTCCAAATCCAAAGGATGAAAAACCCAACAAACAATCCTTTGAGTATATATTTAAATGCAAAGAATTATTTTACAACACTTGCATATTGCTTGATAAGAGATATCTAAGCAACACTAGAGAATAGAGATCACTCAGAATACCGTCTCAACCTTTCCAAGTTCATAACACTTTAATAACAAGATTATTCAGTTATACAATGAGAGGTGGTGGATGGTTGCATGCCTTTAATCACTATGAACAACGTATACACGTTGTGCATTGTGGGTACTATATACACATTAACCTTTTGTGCCTTTCTTGACTTGTCCCCCAAGTTGTCACCTCATAATTACCTCCCACGCTAAAGATATGCGCCCTCCATTAATTCACTGGTGTTAATTGCCTCTATCTAAGTGTTAACTGATTGAACTGAAATGAGATGGATGGAACTGAATGTAACTAAACTGAACTAAATCAGAACTTAAAGTAACTAAACTAAACTGAATGGAACCGATCTGAACTGAACATAACTGAATGTAACTGATCTAAACTGAACATAACTAAATGTAACTGAATGGAACTAAATGTAACTGATTAAAACTTAAAGTGAATTGATTAAATAATTGCTTGGCCATTAGTGTGGAGTTTAAATGAATGTATTTATTGCTTCACTATCAATTTCATCCTCAACAAACATTGTACACAAATTAAGGAGTAGATTCCTTAATTAACCGAAACTTGTTTTACACAACTTACACTTAACCGATGTCTTTTCAATTCAAGTTCATAAGAGGTTTGACATAGGAAATTCAGATATTTACTCTATCTCTGTGCTCATATCATTTATCATCAATTAATTTTGCATGGTCCATGTGTTACGGAGAGAAATTCCTATGGATTGGGGTACCACAACAGACAACTTGACTCCAGAAATCAATCCTTTCCTATATGCAAGAGAAATCAAATATCTAACACTAAAGGATCTCGATTCATACCTTATTCCGGGTGGTTGATGTAGATCCCTGTTGAGATTTCCAACTCCAGCTTGAATTGATAAATTGCTTCCTCAACATTCAATAAACAAGACAAGCATGCTATATATAATTGTGTTATACCTACTCTAGCATATATAATCAATAGCATATAAGCATTTGAAATCATCCATGGATCAAATATTCATTCAAATACACATTATTGGATAGGAAAAGATATTTCTATTAATATAAAAAAGAGATTACAATAGAGATAACCTCCGTCGACACACAGTGCGAATCAGAGAAACTGAGTCCCCCACTTGGGCCTCCACCACTTCAATCCTCCATCTCTCGATAGCAAGCTCACAAGCAAAGGGAAATCTTGGGAAGAACACAAAAGTGCTCCAAGGGACAAAGGGATGCAGACTCAAGTATAAGCTCTGGCAACAATGGACTATAGTTCTCTTGTTCTCAATTCCTCCTCCCTTCAACGTATCCAAAGGGTTCCTTATATAGCTCTTCAATGGGGTAATGAAAGGTCGAATCCGATTAATCTCAAGGCATATGGAAGGCCAAGAGACAAGTTAGACGGATCCACATCAAGGAAAACTCCAAGATAATTTGGCCTTTTGCACACATCCTGATGTACGCGGTTTTAGGGGTCAAACCCGCATATATACGTGAGAAAGGGTTTAAAAGTCGTGTATGGAAATTTTTGCATGTTTTTAGGGATGATCTTGGAAACATCAAAGGAATAAAAATGGTCCATGGGGTCTAAGGATTCTATAGAGGAACAGGGAAGGCCATAAAAATGCGATTCACCATGTGTGGTAAAACCAGCTGTAACAGATGCCCCCCAATGTGTGAGGTCAGAGGGGTTATACGATGGCCGAAATACATTATAAGTCCATCCCAGAAGTGAAGTGATGAAGAACCCAGTGGAAGAACTAGCCATCCAATCAACACTATACAATGATACAACTCTGCACATAACTGCAAATACATATAGCAGTCCCAGATACATAAGAGTACAATGGCCATGAATAGGTATGATACAATATGACATATGTGGTCATCACCACGTACAATATAAATAGATCAGAATATCCATAATGAAGATATACAAAGGATCATGATCTCCATGAAGACTGAAGATATATAATGGATCAAGATCTCCATAATGGCTGGAAATGTCTGACATATACTGGAATCAATTCACGAGAGCTAAAATCTCATGAACACTGGCACGATCATGGAGGTAGCATATAAGAGATGCCACCAGTCTGGAAGGTCTTCTACACAAACCGCTACGAGTACATGTCCTACTATGTGAATAGAGGCGTCAAGGTCTAACATAGTAGTCCATCATCTGATTACCAGTCATTGATGTATACTATTAACAGACACGAGATCACCCACTAATAATGAAAATGGGAATCAAGGTACTAGAATGCAAACTAACAAGTGTGAATAAATGTGTTGAGGTCGAACACTTGAGAGAATCCATCGATCAGGGGACATTGATGTATTCCCAAAAAACTATCGATGGTGAGAGTCGAACCTGCCACTGATGACTACAAGTATTAAGGCACTCAAAAATGACTCTAGATTCCTATCCCAGAATAAATGATCTGAAGTCGATGGGATGAAATCTGTTGGAAGGAGGGCATTAAGGCATCCCCCATCATCCAACACGAGGTACTCAACAAAGCTGTATAATGTGGAAGGACTCAATCATAAGGTGCACGAACCAGTAACTGTACTGGGAATGGCTGACATGCAAAGTCAAGATAACTAAGGAATGGCCGACTCAGATTTCAACTTCCTTCGAATAAGAGCATAAAGGCAAATGGTGACTGAATGCAGGCAGCATAGACTTGATATGCAAAATTGGGACATCTCTGCGACACAGGAGGCAGCGACAGAGGCTCCATAGGGACTGGAAGCTTAACCAGTCAGTGGAGATAAAATCAGATAAACGAGTACAACTCCTAAAGTCAAACTATTAACCCAACCAACGGATGTGATATAAAGTGCTCTGTTTGAAGGTGAGACGACTTGAATGCTGCCAAAGATAACATATTTTCTTGTCCGGCTTTTTGGTTTTTTAATTTTTTTTGGACTTTTTCAAATATTTGAAAAGCTTGAAAAAGAATAAAATTGCTTTAAAGTTACATACTAGGAGGAGACAAGTGTCAAATGGGAAAACAAACTAGTTCCAAGCAGTGGAACATACCTATGCTCAATGTAAGGACACATGTGTAGGATAGCGATAGTCGGGGGAAGTCCCCTCCCGGTAAGAATAGGGAATCAAGTTGCAAAGGATATATAAAATGGCTCTGCATGGCTAGACATGAGACAAGCTCAGACTATATGGCTGATACTCAAAGTCAGGGAAGCCAGCGTAAGGATTAATGAGGCAGGCAAAGCTCATGATAATGCAATTACAACTTGACATAAGGGAGTCTGGGGGAAACTAGCCAGCAAAAGATCAAGAGGAGTATGACGCTCTTGAGAAATGTCATGGCAATACTATACAACAGACTCCCACACCCTATAGGACAAACTATCGGCATGGGAACCAAATGTAAATAAGGAGCTAACTAGGGTACCCATGTAAGGTCAAGCTCTACCATTCTAATCATGCCACTTCTAAAACAACAAGAAGGTTCCGTGACAAGATAGAATGAGTTTGTACCTACGATTATAATGAAACGGTCATAAGGTCATGCAAAATGAAAATGGAGATGAAACCTAACCTATATGCCAATTTAAACATGATACCTGAAATCGGCATGAACGGGTCAAAACAATGGTCGAAACGGCGCTCAAAATGGTCTCCTACATCATATATTAGTCAAAAACGGTCCAAAAGGGTCAGAAATGGTCCAAAACTATAGAAAAGGGGGTAAAAATTTTCAAAAATTTGAAAAATTTCTATAAATAGTAAAAAATTCAAAACGTTATATAACATTTGAAATTTTTACCCAATTGAGCTCAGAACTTCAAACGCGAATTTCGGGAGATCCAGCCGGCGGAATCCGACACCATTTTTTCCAGGTAATTTCCCATGCCCTGCTCTTTCATTTTCATGTAAATTTTTCAATTTTCCATGGTCCAATTTGATTTCTAGGCCACCCTAAAGTATGCACCATGGGCCACACGGAAATCGAGGATTTTTTCGCGTATAGGGCTGGATATACGCGGAAAAAGGCCTCAAAGTCGCGTACATACGTGGTTGTTTAGCAAACAATCACGTATGCGGATGCATTCAAGTTTTCTAAGACTTATAATGACCCAAACTTGAATTAAATGTGCAGGATGGTTCTAAAATGGAGGGAACGTGAGCACAGGGATGTAGAAGAAGCAGTACGGGGTGATCTAATAGCACAACAGGCTCTTCGTGCATGCGGGCTCTACAAGTTTTGGTGTCTTGGTGGCTTAAGGGACAAACCAATATTGCTGCAGATGCTAGTAGACTAATGGGATCCTGACTCAGAGTCTTTCCAGATCGATGGGATGTCCCTCACCATAAAAGTGGAGGACATATACTTTATTACTGGATTTTCCCGACGGGGGGAAGTGGTGAACCTACGTTCTCATGAGCCCGGAGGTGGCCTCACCATAGATGAGTACATAGCAGTGTATTGTTATCCGAACACGGAGAAGTTCAAGGGTCAGATCCCAACTAACTCCATACAGGTGCTAGGCCTAAAGGCCATACTATTGACACTGGGCAGGATAACAGGGCTAGCCTCACTCCACCAGGCCTTGAGGCCCCTGATGTTCTATGCAGTGGAGTGTATGAGACCCACGGTTTATGATTGGAGCACTGCACTATTGGGAAACATGAAGCACCAACTCAATGAGTGCAAGATGGGCAAAGTACGAAACTTCGGTTTCAGTAGCATACTAAGCATGTTTTTCTTTGAGCGTGTTCCGGGATTGAGCCCTAGAGTTGACGTTCCTCTTCACGGGGTTCGAGATCCATCCCACCGACGTTGGGCAGATGCAATGTGTAGACTGGGTGGAGGTAGGGTCTCCAACCCCTATCCAGCTGATTTCTTTCCATGGTGGCGGTAGCAGATAGTTTCCATTGATGACTACCCCTATGCGGGGATATATTTTCGGGGAGATCCCGACATGCCACTACCACCAGGATTGGCATATGGTGACATTGGTAACGAATCCCAACCCACTTTTTAAGTTTTGTGAATTGTTTAATTTTTTGTGTTTTTTGATATATGGAATCAAAAAGACATGTTTTTGCGTGACAACACATAGTGACATCCTATCATATGTATGCAGACATAGGACCACGGCAGCCTGAAGGCTTCCCTCGTCATAGACGGAGGGGAAGAGGATATGACATTACGGGTGTGGATGTGGAGCGGACGCTCCAAAGCATTCATACCAACTTCGTGCTGCTGACACACACAATACCCATGGCGCACTACTACATTTCGACCAAAAATCCGACGGCCGTCATGTCGGATTTTCGACACTTTCCTGTCGCATGTACGACACTTGGATTTTTTTTTAAGCGTCGGAAACTTGTCGTCGGTTAGACGACACTTAAATAACCATCGGTTAAGCGACACTTATGTAACCGTCGCTTGAATGTCAAGCGTCGCTTAAGCGACGGAATATTTTCGACGGTAGTAGATTTTTTTGAGAAAATAACCTTTATAACCGTCGCTTAAGCGACGAATATTAACTAAAAGCGTCGGAAAATCGACACATAGTACCATCGAAAAAGCGACACATATTAAACTAAACGTCGGAAAAGCGACAGAAGAAAGGCGTCGGAAAAGCGACGGAGGTCTAGAAAAGACGTCGGAAAAGCAACAGTAGAAACCGTCGCTTAAGCGACGCCTGTGGAAGTTTTTTTTTTTTTAATTAATTTTTTTTTTTGCTAATTCTCAGTTGGAAGCACCACCTTCGAGCTCTTTAGCTCATCCTTGGCTGCAAAGACAAAGCTGAAGGGTCTCCTTGAAATTATTGCTTCTGCTTCAGAGTATTCACAACTCCCGATACGGCCAGGTGAAGAAGAAACTATAAGAAAATTAATAAATCATCAAAGATTTTCTGTTGATAAACCAAAATATAATGATCCCCATGTGAAGGAAAATTCTTTGTTGCAAGCTTACTTCTCTAGGCATGTTATTGCTGGGAACCTAGCACTTGACCAGTGAGAGGTCCTCCTCTCTTCGAGTCGGCTTCTTCAGGCAATGGTGGATGTTATTTCTAGTAATGGTTGGTTGAACCCAGCTCTTGCAGCAATGGAATTGACCCATATGGTTACCCAGGGTCTTTGGGAGCGTGATTCTGTCTTGTTGCAGCTTCCACATTTTACGAAGGAACTTGCCAAAAAGTGCCAGGAAAATCTAGGTAAAAGCATTGAGACGGTTTTTGATTTAGTTGAGATGGAGGATGACGAAAGACGTGATTTATTGCAGATATCAGATGCACAGTTGTTGGACATTGCTCGTTTTTGTAACCGCTTTTCAAACATTGATCTAGCATATGATATATTAGAGAGTGATGATGTGAGTGCTGGGGAAAATGTTACATTGCAAGTTACTCTTGAAAGAGATCTAGAAAGAAGACAGGAATTAGGTCTAGTTGATGCACCCAGGTATCCCAAACCAAAAGAAGAAGGTTGGTGGCTAGTTGTTGGGGATCCAAGTAGCAATCAGTTGCTGGCTATTAAGAGAGTATCACTTCAGAGAAAATCTAAGGTTAAGCTTGATTTCACTGCACCATCAGAGGTTGGAGACAAAATGACTCTCAACAGGTTCTAAAATCATGGTCTCATTTCACTGGCATCATAAGAGAAAACACAATTTCAAGCCCTTTGTAATCTTAATGTCAACCTTAACATTGTCATTATTAAAGATTATAGATGTATTTCTATAGTAATCATGAATCACACATTATGACAGTTAATTACTTGAGGATTTGTCTTCATATTATGAACCTCTAGCAAACATCATATTAACAAAATCTCTAATCTTGCAACTAATTGTATAAAACCTGGTATCTATATCCTTTAATTGAAAATTGTGTTCTTCCCTAGGACCTTCATTCTCCTATACTTTATCGCCAACCAAAAATCCATAAGAAATATATTCCTCTTAAACTCATTGTTAGCATAAATAGGGCTCTTACCAATGCCTTATCTAGATTCTTAGTAGAGAGTAGAGAGTAGATAATTTGCAAACTTTCATTGGCCAAACATACAAATTCATTAAGGGTTCATTTGATAATATCCACAAATTTTCATAATTTTCATTTAAACAATGCATACCTACGGGTTAGTTTTTATGTTGTTTCTCTTTTAATAAAAATTCCTATTCCCACAGCCCTTGAAATCATTCCTAAATTAGTGGGCCTTGAAACTTTAACTAAATCAAAATATGCCTTACTTTGACCTTCTTTTGCTTTAAAAAAAAATTCTACAAACAAACTTAAACTATATAGGAGCAATATAGACACATCGAAATACATTGTCTGTGCCTTTTTGATGCAATCGTAGTAAAGCAAACTCAGCACAGATAGTCTTACCACTACCAGTAGG